>CM021103.1:80005771-80031604 GCA_007115665.2 Sequoiadendron giganteum | reverse complement strand
GAAGATGAAGAGTTTAAATGAGTTGTAGTTGATCATGTGATTTTTCAATCATGCCCAACCATGCAAAGTTAAAGATATGGGGTTCATTATGATAGGTGCACTAAATAAAACCTTATTTATTGCATTTTAAACTTTCATTCAAGACTCCTAAATGCATACACAAGAAAGGTTTTCATAGCTATGATTGAGATTAAGGGCATTACTAATCATGAAAATGTGTCAAAAAAACCTACTCAAAATTTGTTGTATATGGAGAAAAATGTGGCTCCCTCAACGGTTGAGCTTAGCATACTATCATCATGTAGCTCATCTAGGGTATAGTGATAATCATAAAACCAAATATCCAAGCCAAAGGAAATATAGGGATGATCCATCAATGATAGGGAAAAGATAGACAAGCAATCATAATGAGGATCTTGTCAACAATGACTATCATAAAACCCTCCTTAAATCAATATAATAGTAAGTTTCTTTGTTGAGGTTTGAAGAGGGTAATCTTGGTCTTAGAAGATAGTCTACAACAAATGATGGTGTACCATTCCATTAAACAATAAGGTCTCTTCAAAGAATGAAATCAAGTGTGTAGGATAGTCTTGAAGATTTGAAGAAAATATAGTGTTTTAAAAAGATAATCAAAGAGAACAACAATAATTGATCTTACATTAAAAAGGGCGCAAAAATCATTCACTAGATAAAGATAGCTTATGCCATGAAAAATGAAATATAGTCCATGGTTCATCAACAAATCCAAGGACAATCATAGTCTTCTCAATAAAAGACAGTGTTCATGATATCACAATGAAAATATATAGTCTTATCTATAGAGGACTATCATAAGAAGAGAATCAATGGAAGGGCATCAAAGGAAGGAAGGAAAATCATTAATGAATGTGATAATACAATGACTATGGTTGTGCTCAATGAAAGACAACAATTGAAAAACAATGGTTTATGATTATGACCATGGCCTTCAAGACCTACTGTACATGACCTATTACAACTATGACCTTGTCCTTAACAATCTTTATGAATGTAATCAAGATCTCATGATAGTCTTAGAGGTATGAAGATAAAAGGATAGTTAGAGTTAAATTAAAGAAGGTGGACCTAGGATAGGGTTTTTTGGCACTAAGAAGGTAGTCACAATTCAAGTATAAACCCAAGGTTACAATGTATGACAGCCATACCAAGTAAGACTTTAAGGATTTTTGAAAACATGAAATAATGAATCGCTTAGCCATTCATAAGGAGTAGTCAAAAAATCATAGTGGTTTTGATATATGAAGGGACCAAAGGGCAAATGAAGAAGCCATGACTATGACAGTTAGCATATGCAGTTCGAAAGGTGATAGTGGCAAAGAGGTTGCAAAGTTACCAAATAGAAAAAAGAAGATTGTCATCTAAGGAGGAAAACCTTTACGAAGATAAATAGTTATAGGTAATCCAATAAGAAGTAATTAATGGTCTAGTTTATAATTGAGGAAATATAGTGAATTCAAAAAGAACATGACCTATATGATGGTTCAAGACAAAGTATTTTTATTAAATATGGCAATGAGTACAAAGATTCCTAATAGTTAGGGTTTCTTATTCTTTTGTTCATGTGTAATGGCAAGGGCTTCTTCAGATAGAAGTGTAGTCTCAAGAGGATCATGACAGTAGGTATCAAGGAAAGGACTATCACAGTAAAATGAGATGAGGATAGCTAAATCAAGGCATGAAGATTCAAGGGAGAGACCTTGAGAAGAATCATGATAGTTAATTCTTTAAAGAGAATATTGTTTTAGGAGGATAGTCAAGTCAAGAAGTCATAGGATAGTCTTGGTTTCATCAACAATTATATGAGACAATAAAAGGATAATGGAAGGTAGAGACCTCAGGAAATAATGCAAGGGAAGACCAAAATAGGACAACCAATTCAATGAAGATACAATCTTATCTATGAAGGATAGTCCTAGGAAGGACATCAAAGGAAGGATAGTTTCCTAGGTCAGTCCATGCTTGGATTTTCATGAAGGGGCAATCATGAGTTTTTAACAAAGGAGGCTTCAAATATGACAACCAAGCCACAAAGGACAATCACAATGTCATCATTATTGACAAATATGAAGGGGAGTCATTACCCAAAGTAACTATCCAAATGCAAAGAAGGAAGACCATGCAAGTGAGAAATAATCATAATGAAAAAACACAATCATATGTGAAAGAGGAATGTGCAAGGCCAATAAAGGATAAAGGATAGTCACTAAGGTCCAAGGACAATCCTTATGCATTTAATTATAGTCCTTGTTTGTACATGTCATGAGCAATCTTGAAAGGGCGCAGTTGTCTATAAGGACAAAGATAAGGTTCATAGTTTTAAGGCATTGTAACATTGGATTGTCAAAATGAAGATAGAAATACTGCAAACTCACCACTCCAAAAGAGACATAGAGCTTAGGGTAAGTGCAAGAAGTTGAGTCCACGAAACATGGAAGTTTTTACCTTAGCCAAAAAAAAAATTGACATTGCAAAAATGGGATCTCGATTTTCAAAATCGAGATCCCGTTTAAAAAAAAGGAAGGATCTCGTTTAGGTTTAGGATCCCAAACCTAAATTAAAAATGGGATCATGTTTGTTAATGGGTCCTGAACTGACGGACGCGAAATGGGATCTCGTTTTAAGGTGGTATTTATTTTTAAAAAACAAATGAAATTAAGTTCATTCAGACAACATGGGATCCCGAATTGGCAAGGATGACAACGACCTCCAGGTGTGCCTCCACACCCAACTTTTTTTTTTTTTTTCATGTTTTTTTTCAAATTTTTAATACAATAATAGAATTTAGCATATTTTTTTCCAATTTATTTAGTGTTTTATGCATTTTATTTACCTGTAACAGTAGAAATGATGATTTGTAGAAGTAGAAGAAAAAATGTAATGAAACCCTGAAGATATTGAATAGAAAGGAAAAAATCAACCTTAAACTGTATCTGAAGAACAAAATTTAGCTTTTGAAACCTAAATTGTTCAATCAAACCAAAAAAAATTGCATTTGAAAACCTTGATTGAAAGGAAACAAAAAATTGCATTTCAAAACCCTAAATTGAAAATGAAATAAAAAAATTGCATTTAAAAACCCTAATTGCTTCTTGAAACCCTAAATTGAATTCAAACATTTTTTTTTGCTAAAACCCTAAATTGAAATCAAACAAATCATTTTTCATTTGAAAACCCTAATTTCGAGTTCAAGAATATTTGATAATGGAAAAAATTCATTTGCATTGTATGAAGAAAACAATATGTTAAAATTTACTTTCAATGTTAAATTATAATTAGATTAGAAAACAATATGTTAAAGAATACTTACAATTCATAAATTATCAATGTTTCTTTGCAAATTTAGTTAGCAAATTCCTAAATCCTTGTACAATCCATTTCCAATTGTCAATTAGATAATATTTGCATTCATTTCTGTTTTATGTTTTGATCTCTCTTAGTCATGCCTTGTTTCCATTTCTTGTTTGCATGTGTTGTCTCTTGTCTTTTGACAATATTAACTCTCATTCTAGTCAATTACTTGTTAATTAGGCTTCTAGTTTAGTCTAAAATCTCAATTTGCACTAGTTACCTAGACACTAAATGAATCTAAATATTTTTCTTTTCTTTCTTTTAGGTTCTTTCAATTCCAAACAATCCAAAATAAAATAAGATTCAACATTAACTAATTTTATTATACATTTTATATGATAAAATTCATTTAAGTGGGAAATATTAATGAAAAAAATGTTAAATAAAATAATCTTATATTCAATTAAAAATTATCAAGTTAAAATATACATCAAACTCAATCTTAATAATACATAATTATGTGTTTCTATTACAAAATAAGTCAGTCTATTCATAAAATAAAAAAATATTCATCAACTAGCCAGTTTATTACCCTAAAATGTAAACCAATGCCTTAAGGGGTCCTAATATGGCATTTCTTAAGGGGATCAAAGATTGTGGAAGATTATATAATTGATATATTGGTACATTATATACGTATGAATAATTTAAATCCAAAATATATTAATAGTTAACATATATACCTATATTGATATATGTTTTTTACATTTATATAATTATTTTTATAGGAAAAATTTATTGCTATAGACATATAACCATATACTATCTAACACCATTTAATTATTTTATTATTAGAAAACTATTTGTCATTATGGGTTGTATTCATATTGTGAAGATTGTACATTTACAATTAGATTGAACGCCTAGGTTAAAGTTAATAATTCAAGAGAGTTCTTTCTTTAAGAGGTGCCATTATAATTAGTAGAATCTTATCTTGGTTAATTAATTCCATTAATTTCCCAATCTGTGTGAATATTACAAACAATATAATCAATTTTATTTTACAGTTCAAAGAAAACCTTTAACACATACTTCTACCCAACAACATTTGCACCAAAAAGAGAATATCACAAGAATATTTGATCCTTTCAAAATAATTATCTCATCTTTTAAACCAATTCAATTTCCTCCCTATTTTATTTTCCTAGATGTAGTTTTTCCAATCTATTTTAGTAAAACAACAATGCTTTATAATATCATGTCCCTACCTACTTTTCTTGCAATGCATATTTACTAGCATTTAACAACTTTATGTACATAATTCACAATTTAGACATAGGTACTCCCAAAGAATTTTGATTCTATCAAATTCCCTTAAAAAATATGATTGATGATTCCCCCCATTCAGATTCCAACTCTTGCATATAAACCTGAAAGAAGAATTCAAAAAGAAACCAATATGGCCACAAGCTCTCCTCCCAACCATTAAATAATATGAATGAGATTTCATGATCTAGGTTGGTCAGTCAAAACAAGAGCGATCTCAATCAATTGTTCCACAAGAAAATGTTGTTCACTAACTTGCAAGTCCATTATTCCAAGGGCTACCCAAACTTCACCCTAAGTTCCCTAAACCCTAAACCCTAAAGCATTAATTTTTTCCTAGGACCTTAAAATGAAATTTGGTTGCCTTAGGCAACTCCACCAAATTTTATTCCCTTAAGCCATGTCATTTTGTCCTAACCTTACTACATAGATCCCCTTAAGCCATCCTATCACCCTAAACCATAAATTGATGTCTTAAGGGGTCCTAATATGACATTATTAAGGGGATCAAAGAATTTCTCAAGATCTGGTGAAGTTTCCCAATGCAACCAAATTTAACAATAATAAGATCGTGAAAGATTATAATATGGATGTGATTTCATGATCTAGGTTGGTCAGTCAAAACAAGAGATATCTCAATCAATTGTTCCACAAGAAAATGTTGTTCACTAACTTGCAAGTCCATTATTCCAAGGGCCACCCAAACTTCACCCTAAGTTCCTTAAACCCTAAACCCTAAAGCCATCATTTTTTCCTAGGCCCTTAATGAAATTTGGTTGCCTTGGGAAACTTCACCAAATATTATTCACTTGAGAAATTCCATTTTATCCTAGGACCTCACTAGATATATATCCCCTTAATCCATCCTATCACCCTAAACCATAAATTGATGTCTTAAGGGGTCCTAATATGGAATTTCTTAAGGGGATCAAATAAGTTCTCAAAATTTGGTAAAGTTGCCCAAGGCAACCAAATTTAACAATAATAAGATCGTTCAAGATTATAATATGAATGAGATTTCATGATCTAGGTTGATCGATTTACGATTTAGGGTGATAGGATGGCTTAAGGGGATCTATGTCTAGTAAGGTCGTAGGACAAAATGACATGGCTCAAGTGAATACAATTTTAGTGAAGTTTCCTAGGACCTTAATGAAATTTGGTTGCCTTGGGAATCTTCACCAAATTTTATTCACTTAAGCCATGTCATTTTGTACTAGGACCTTACTGCATAGATCCCCTTAAGCCATACTTTAGGATTTCTTAAGGGGTCCTAATTTGACATTTCTTAAGGGGATCAAATAGGTTCTCAAAATTTGGTGAAGTTTCCCAAGGCAACCAAATTTAACAATAATAAGATCATGCAAGATTATAATATGAATGGGATTTCATGATCTAGGCCGATCAATTTGCGGTTTAGTGTGATAGGATGGCTTAAGGGGATCTATTTCTAGTAAGGTCCTAAGACAAAATGACATGGATCAAATGAATAAAATTTGGTGAAGTTGCCTAGGACCTTTATGAAATTTGGTTGCCTTGGGCATCTTCATCAAATTTTATTCACTTAAGCCATGCCATTTTGTACTAGGACCTTACTACATAGATCCCCTTACGCCATAATTTAGTATGTCACAAGGGGTCCTAATTTGACATTTCTTAATGGGATCAAATAAGTTCTCAAAATTTGGTGAAATTTCCCAAGGAAACTAAATTTAACAATAATAATATCATGCAAGATTATAATATGAATGAGATTTCATGATCTAGGTTGATCAATTTACGGTTTAGGGTGATAGGATGGCTTAAGGGGATCTATGTCTAGTAAGGTCCTAGGACAAACTTACATGGCTCAAGTGAATAAAATTTGGTGAAGTTTTCCTAGGACCTTAATGAAATTTGGTTGCCTTGGGAATCTTCACCAAATTTTATTCACTTAAGCCATGTCATTTTTTACTAGGACCTTACTACATTGATCCCCTTAAGCCATCCTATTACCCTAAAACCTAAATCCGAAACTCTAAACCTTAAAACTAAAAGCATTCATAAATTGTCCTATATTAATAGTATTTTTTTTTCATTCAAGTAACATGCCTTACACATAAATGAGGCTTACACATTTTATCATTTGTATTCAATTATTCCATTTATATTGAATTGCTTAAAGGTATTTCCTAAACATGTATCTTACATTTTGAAATTACAAATTTCTAATGCAAGTTCACTTATATCTTAGAGATCACATGGATCAATTCAACAATATCCGTAATCCACCTCCATGCCCTCCATATCCACCACCTTCACCTCCAACTCCACCCACTCTACCTCATAACCCCCCACCTCCACCACCTTCACCTCCAACTCCACCCACTCCAGGTCTCATAACCCTCCACCTCCACCATGTGAAACTGATTGTGCTTGCTTGCAAGCACAAATCAATGCTAATGTTAGAACCATTTAGGATTAGATCAACATTATTCAAAATGAAGAATGCATCGCACCACCTTTGAGGATGTTTGCATCTAGGATGCAAAATGTTGTTGATGCTATTAGGGCTATGGATGGGACCTTAGATGAGCATCAAAAATGGCCAGAGGAGAGGAGAACTTCTAATTCTGAAAAGGAAAACACAAAGAAATGAAGAGATGCAGAGATGCAGTAGAGAGCCACAATAGTTTATACATTAAGACAATGATCTTATAGTTATGAATTTGGTTCGATGGATATCTTGTGTGATGCATTTATGAATTTGGTTGGATGGATATTTTTAGTGACGTGAATTTATGATTTTGGTTGGATGGATATTTTTAGTGACATGAATTTATGAATTTGTTTGAATTTATGAACTTATAATGATGAATTTATAATAGTATATATTTTATGACTATCTACTAGATCATGATTTCTCCTGTTGGAAAAATGTAATATATATGTGTTAGACATAAAATGAGATTTTTTGTGAATGTTTCAAGTTTAGTTTTTAGTATATACATGTATTAAAATTGCATAGTTCTAGATCTTAAATTTTGAAATTTGTATGTTTGTACATAGTTTAGGTGAATGATGTATGCATGCAAATTATGTATCATATTTTTTATTTTAAATGTATGTACATGTTAAAATTTGAAATTTTTATGCACATTTTCAAGTTCAATCAATGTATGTATGCGTATGTATATGTATGTACATCCTATTTAAACAAATTTGCATGTACGTTTCAAATTTAACTATTTATTGTAATTTTATAAGTTTGTATGTTAATTTTGTATAATTTAATGTAGGCGCACTTATATTTGATATCATGGATCAATTTAACATTGACGATATCATCAATCTAGCACGTTATCCACCTCCACCTCCACCTCCATCCCAGGCTCCACCACCACCACCTCCACCCCTCACCCCTCCACCTAATATCCCACCTCCACCACTCGCTAGATCTGATAAGGCTTGCTTGTGAGCATGTATAAATGATGAAGTGGCATCCATTCAATATCAAAATCGATTCTATGCAAAATCAAGCATTGATTCCACCACAAGTGAGACATTTTGCATATGCGATGCAAAACATTGTGGATGCTATTAGGACTATTGATTTTGATTTAGATAGTCATTGATGATCTAGAGAGAAGATGAGACAATTTTATGCAGATGATCTCTATTATAAACAAATTTTAGACCTTAAAATAAAAAATCCTATCTAGCCCCTTATTTTATCAACCTTGTTATTGGGAAGCCCATTCCTCCCAATAAATCTAGAATATCCATGAGGTGGTGTACACATCCACAGATGAGTGAAATTTTTTGGGATATATGGTATATGGTATTTGATAGTCCACCACACGCTAATTTGGAGGTCCCATTGTATTTTTTGAGGAAACTATATGTAGAGTTTGTTATGGGGAAAAAGCCCAATTATTTTGATTTTAAATCATTTCAGGGTGTTGGTGGTGGCATGCCACAATAGAGGTTAGGGGAAAGGGTGTTGGATGTTGTGGTTATGTTGTTGATATGTGGTTTTCATTGATGTTAACACTATTAGCATTGAATTTGCTTAAGGTTGTATATGTCGAGGATATTGAGAAAATTATAAAAAATATAGTATAGGTAGCCAGTGGAGCTGAGAAGGTCAGAATGTTGTAAAGCTCTATGTGTTGAAGATTTGAAGGTGCACTTCAAAGGGTTTGCTACTAAAGCTTTCTAGTATTTTGTCTGAAATTTTCAAAGGTTCACATAAAGATTTGTGGAAGTTATGAAGATCTATGTGCCTATCATTACTTACTTTTTGTAGATGGTGTTCTTGGTTGAAGCGGATGAAATTATGGTAATTTCATGTGTTGCGCATGTACCTGTGACATTCATAGATGAGTCTAGATTGTGCTCTATCCTTTCTATATATCCACATTGATTGAAGTGTTCATGATTGGAGATTCTTTCGATGTGTGCCTGAGTTTTCATGTTCTTGGCCAACATGATGATGTTAGCATGTTGCAGATCCATAAGGATTAATATTTTATTGTTTGGCATGTTTGGAGGTGTTTGTTTGGGTCCTCACTATGTTGTGACTGACTTGTGTTGGTGTGCATTGTAATGTATTCATGTATCAAGGTTGACAGTTTTAATTCATTCTTTATTTGTGGCTGATTGAATAGTGATTGTAAATCCGTGTAGTGAATATATATATGAGATTGTTTTCATCATTTAGGAAGTAGTGCTCAAGTGTAAAAGTGATGTACAAGTTCAAATAAAGGTCAAATCATTCAAAGAAGAGTGTCAAAGAGTTTGAGCAGAGGGTGGAAGAGTTTGAAGAAGTTTTTGTGTGCCTAACTAGAACTATAATCAAGCTTTTATAGAAGCTAATTTCTTAGTTCAACTTCATCAGATGGATTTAATTTGATTAATGTATGTAAGGAAATGCGCCTTCCCTTTGAGCAGTATGCTCTAGGCAGTGCACCTGAATGCAAGTGCATTCCCTTTTTATTCTTCATTATACTTCTAATAGGGTATAATATTGTGGACTAACATCCACCATGGTTTTTCCCCTAACAGGGTTTCCACGTATAAAATCTTGGTGTTCATGTGTCTTTGATGTGTTGTTGATTTAATGCTTGCACTATTAATTATCAGATATGTGATATAAGGTTGATTAATGTTGTATAAGTTTGAGTTTGGTAACAACTGATTCACCACCCCCTCTTAGTTTTCTATCCATGTTTTGCCAATAGTTGGTATCAGAGCTAGTTCCTCTGAAAGAATCTTAACAGCTTGAGGTGATCCGAGATGGAATCATTCAAAAAGGATAGTCCTAGATTCGATGGTACAAACTACTCTCTATGGAAAGTTAGGATGGAATACCATTTAAGGTGCATTGGTGAACCAATTTGGCAGATGACACAAGCTGCATATACTATTCCTCATAACGGTCCTTCCTCTAAAGATGAGATCAAGCAAGCAAAAATTAATACCAAGGCAGTAGAAACACTAGTGAGTGCTTTGATAGATTCAAAGATGAAAAATGTGATGGGATTGAAGACTGCATACCAAATTTGGAAAAAGCTGGAAACATCGTATGAAGGAGATGCACTAGTGAAAAGTGCTAAGCTACAAAGTCTAAAAGGCGAATGGGAGAGCTTGAAGATGAGTGAAGATGAGAACATCTTTTCCTTATTAGATAAGATAAATGAATTGGTGATGGAAATTAGATGTGCCGGTGGAACCTTGGATGATAATGAAATTGTGGCTAAGATACTTAGATCTGTGCCCCCTTCTTATAAGACAAAAGCTCATGCTATTGAAGAACTTAGGACAGTGACAAATATTACAAAAGACATGTTGATTGGAAAAATTGTTGCATTTGAATTGAGTGAATTCAGTGAGTCTTCTCCTAAGACTGAATCTGCTTTCAAGGCTACTGTGTCAGGGAAAAATAACCAGAGATATGATTAAGGAGAAAGTTCCAAGAGAACATTCAGGTATGAAGATGAGATGAAGCAAATTGATGATGAAGAAAAGGAATTGGAAGAACTAGAAGCTTTGATTGTGAAAAGAGAATCAAAAGGTCACGGTAAGTACAAAGGAAAGTTACCTATTAAATATTTTTCTCACAGTAAGATAGGTCATTTTGCATCTAGATGTCTTGAAAGAGTTAAAAAGTATAAACCTGAGAACACTAGATTTCAAAGAAAGTGCTATTATGCTGAAGAAGGTGTAATTGATGAATAATCTGATAAAGAAACTAGAAATGAAGATGAATGGGTATTTATTGCTATTAAAGAAAATGGTCAGGTGTCCACTGAATCTGCTAGTAATGTGAATGTTGAGAAAGCTCTTGCAACCAAAGTTAAAGAGGAAGATGAGTGGGTGATTGACAACGGATTCTCACATCATATGATTGGTGATAAAAGAAAATTTGTAAGCTTGGAAAACTATGATGGTGGTGTTGTGAGGTTTGGAGACAACACTTCTGGTGTGATTCGTGGCAGAGGCACTATTTCTTTTGGTGGTAAGCACAATACTGATGATGTTCTTTATGTAGAAGTCTTAAAGCATAACTTGTTGAGTGTTGGATAGATGGTAGACAAAGGTTACAATCTACAGTTCAAGAATGGTAAGTGCGGAATATTGGGAAGTTCAGGAAATATGATTGCTTCAGGAACAAAGACAAAAGGTAATATCATTCAATTGAGTGTTGCTAGTGAAATTTTTTTGATTGCTCAAATTGATGTAAGTTGGTTATGGCATAGGAGGTTGTGTCATGTGAACTTTGATAACATTGTCAAGATAAGCTCTACTCAAGCAATTAGAGATCTACCTAAGTTAGTGAAGCCTACTAACACCATGTGCAAGGAATGTTAGATGGGAAAGCAAACAAGAAATTATTTCCAAAGAAAACAATATAGTTCTAATGGAGTATTGGATTTGATACATACTAATCTATGGGGTCCTTCCAGAATCAGAAGCCTACAAGTTGAAAGGTATTTTATGTTGTTCATTGATGATTATTCTAGAATGATATGGGTCACTTTCTTGAGATAAAAACATGAAGCATTAGAAAAGTTCAAAAGTTTTAAAGCTATGGCAGAGAACTAGATAGGTCGAAGGATCAAATGTCTAAGGTGAAACAGAGGTGGTGAATTTACTTCACGGGAATTCAATTCTTTTTGTGAAGAGAATGGAATCCAAAGACAACTATCTGCTCCTCGGACCCCTCAACAAAATGGAGTTGTTGAAAGAAAGAACATAACCGTTCTAGACACTGCTAGAACCATGATGTTGGAAGTAAATGTTCCTCATTTCTACTAGAGAGAAGTTATAAGTACTACTATGTACACCATTAACAGGGTGAATGTCAATAGTAATTCTGGTAAGACACCTTTTGAGCTATGGTTTGGTTATAAGCCTACTGTCAAGTATTTCAAAATCTTTGGAAGAAAATGCTACATCAAGAGATATGATGATATAGGTAAGTTTGATGCTAGAAGTGATGAAGGAATCTTTCTAGGATACTCTACTAAAAGAAAAGCTTACCGGTGCTTTAATAAAAGGTTGAAGAAAATGCTTGAAAGTGCAAATGTCAAGGTTGATGAAGACAATGGTAAATCATCCAAATCTAGTGGTTATGATTCAGATGATCAACATAATGGTACTAACAATGAAAGTAATGTTCAAACACAAAATCAACTTCAAATTGTTTCGATGAACCAAGGGAATCAAGAAGCAGAAAATAGTAGAAGTGTAGAAGAAAGAAAACAAGAACAAGAGGTAAGAGAAAATATCAAAACTCCTAAGTATGTAAGATGAAATCATTCTGATAGTCAGATGATAGGAGACAAGAGAAAAGGTGTGCAAATTAGAAGAAGAATTTTGGAATAATATTGTCTAATCTCTAAAGTTGAGCCTAGAAATATCAGGGAAGCATGTAAGGATGAACATTGGATGGAAGCCGTGAAAGAAGAACTATTGCAAACACAAGAAAATGATACATGGGATCTTGTTCCTAGACCTCAGAACAAAAATGTGATTGGAACCAAGTGGGTGTTCCAGAATAAGCTGAATGAACAAGGTGATGTGGGCAGAAACAAAGCAAGATTGGTTTGCAAAGGATACTCACATATGGAAGGTATTGATTTTGAAGAAAATTTTTCTCCTGTTGCTAGAATTGAAGCAGTTAGATTACTTCTTGCTTATGCTACTTTCAAGAAATACAAAGTTTATCAGATGGATGTAACATCAACATTTCTGAATGGTGAACTAGAAGAAGAAGGTTATGTTGAACAACTAGATGGATTTCAATTGACTGATGAAAAGGACATGGTATGTCGATTGAAGAAATCTCTTTATGGAATAAAGCAAGCCCCTAGAGTTTGGTATGCTAGATTGTATAAATACTTTTTGAAACCTGGATTCAATAAAGGTACTGTTGATAACAATCTGTATTTCAAGTTGGATCAGAACAAAGAACTGATCATTGAAGTCTTTGTTGATGATATTATTTTTGAAGGTGATGATGATTTATGTATGAAGTTTGTCGATGAAATGAAAAGTGAATTTGAAATGTCAATGATAGGAGAGCTGAAAATATTTTTAGGACTGCAAATCACTCAGTTAGATGATGAAATCTTTGTATCTCAATCTAAGTATGTGAAAGAGTTACTGAACAAGTATGGCATGGAAGATTCAAAACAAGTTGGTATACCTATGATGACCAAATGCAAACTTACACAGAAAGATGATTCTCCTAAAGAAAATAAGACAAGATACAGGTCAATGATTGGTGGATTACTCTATTTGACTCAGACTAGGCCAAATATAATGAATTATGTGTGCATGGTTGCTAGATTTCAAGCTTATCCTAAAGAGTCCCATGTGACTGTTGTAAAAAGAATATTCAGATATCTAAAAGGGATAGTTGATCTTGGTCTTTGGTATCCTAAGGATGATGATCTTAATCTAAGTGCTTTTACTGATGCTGATTGGGCAAGAGATGTAGATGACCAGAAGAGTACCACTAGTGGTGCATTCTTCTTAGGTAAGAAGTCGGTATCTTGGTTAAGCAAAAAGAAAAATTCAGTTTCATTATCTATTGCTGAGGTCGAGTACATTGTTGCTGCAAATAGTTGTACCCAAGTATTGTGGATGAAGAAAATGTTGAGAGATGTCAGAATTGAGTATGAAGAACCTGTTGCCATATTCTATGACAATTCAAGTACCATTAACATTTTTAAGAATCCAATGTTGCATTCAAAGACAAAGTATATATCCATCAAGTATCACTTATTGAGAAATAAAGTAAGTGACAAAGAAGTTAGATTGGAGTACATACCTACCAAAGAGAAAATTGCAGATATATTTAGCAAGTCATTGCCTAAGGATACTTTTGAGTACCTAAGAGGCAAGTTAGGGATGATTTCCCCTCCTGATCACAAATAAGATGCAGGTATTTGCATCAGTCTGTGAATTCATAGCCATATCTCATTTCGGATTGATGTTGTGGTGGCTGCTACTCAGGGGGAGTAGTCAGATGATTCAAATTTGTGATCAAAGCATGTGTACCTTTGTCATTAATGTCAAAGGGGGAGAGAAACAATGTGAAAAATGTGGGAAAGAAAAGCAATGAAGGAAACAAGAAAGAGTGCACAATCTCAGAGGGAGATTGTTGAAGAAGAGTTTGTTGGGTTGGTGGTATTATTTTTCACATCATGTGTTTCCATCAATGCCAAAGGGGGAGATTGTTGGATGTTGTGGTTTTGTTGCTGATATGTGGTTGTCATTGATGTCAACACTATTAGCATTGAATCTGCTTAAGGTTGTATATGTCAAGGATATTGCAAAAATTGTAAAAAATATAGTACAGGCAACCAGTGGAGCTGAGAAAGTCAGAATGTTGTAAAGCTGTGTGTGTTGAAGATCTGAAGGTGTGCTTCAAAGGGTTTTCTGCTGAAGCTTTCTAGTATGTTTTTTGAAAGTTTCAAAGGTTCACATAAATATTTGTGGAAGTTATGAAGATCTGTGTGCCTATAGTTACTTAGTTTATGTAGATGGTGTTCTTGGTTGAAGCAGATGAAATAATGGTAGTTTCATGTGTTGCACATGTACATATGACGTTCATAGATGATTCTATATCGTGCTCTATCCTTGTTGTATGTCCGCATTGATTGAAGTGTTTGTGATCGGAGATTCTTCTAATGTGTGCCCGAGTTTTCATGTTCTTGGCCAACATGATGATGTTAGCATGTTGCGGATCCATAAGGATTAATATTTTATTTTTTTCCATGTTTGTAGGTCTTTGTTTGGGTCCTCACTATGTTGTGATCAACTTGTGTTGGTGCACATTATAATTTATTCATGTATCAAGGCCGATAGTTGTAATTCATTCTTTATTTGTGGCCGACTGAATGGTGATTGTAAATCCGTGTAGCGGATATATATATGAGAATTTTTTCCTCATTTAGAAAGTAGTGCTCAAGTGTACAAGTGATGTACGAGTGTGAATAAAGGTCAAATCATTCAGAGTAGAGTGTGGAAGATTTTGATCAGAGGGTGGAAGAGTTTGAAGAAGTTTTTGTGTGCCTAACTGGAATTGTAATCAGGCTTTTGTAGAAGCTAATTTCTTATTTCATCTTCATCAAATGGATTTAATTTGATTACTGTATGTAAGGCAGTGAGCCTTCCCTTTGAACAATATGCTCTAGGTAGTGCACTTGAATGCAAGTGCATTCCCTTTTTATTCTTCATTATACTTCTAATAGGGTATAATCTTGTGGACTAACATCCACCGTGGTTTTTCCCCTAACAAGGTTTCCATGTATAAAATCTTGGTGTTCATGTGTCTTTATGTGTTGTTGATTTAATGCTTGCATTGTTAATTATCAGATCTATGATACAAGGTTGATTAATGTTGTATAATTTTGATTTTGGTAACAACTGATTCATCCCCCCCTCTTAGTTGTCTATCCTTGTTTTTCCAACAAAGGGTTGATCCCCAATGCCCTGTGCATGTGCAACCCCTTGTTGCTCCTTCTGGTCCTTCCATTCCCACATGTGTGCATCAATGTGTCATGGTATTGAAATTAGGATCCCTTAGTACGCTCGCAGGAGACCTTGATCGACATGCTTCTGTGATAGTGGGTAGGGAGCATAGAGACGATGATAATGGAGTGTTTTATGGAGTTATTCATAGTACCACCATAGGAGTGTTGAGACCACATGTATGTACTAGTTTCCGTTAGTTATGCTATGGACCCGATTATACCACACCTAGTTTGGGTGGATGTGGAGATTTTGGTGGTTCATCTAGTAGCTTTAGTTCATTTGTAGAATTTCTTACAGAAGACCATCACCCTAAGGATAGTGCGAAACATGTATAAATATACATCTACATGTTGAATTTATAAGAATTTTAATGAATATATAGATGAAAGAAAAGTTTGCAATACATTTTAACAATTAAACTATTTGGTGTACAAATGACAGTAACAATGGGACAATCATTCACTCTGCGAGTACATACATCGAAACTAGTCCTAGTCGGCAACCCTTATGGGGTATTTTGATTTCAATTTTTTAAATTATATATGGGTAAATGCACCAAGATGGTTCCCAAAAAGGGGGCTTAAGTGGCCACTTTTTTCTGAAATTAGGAAATACTGACCTTGGATGTGAAATTGAGGATAGTTCCACTCAAAATTTTGAGATGAAACAAAAACAAGGATTGAAGTCCTCCGAGTCTAATTTATAAAATACTAATTTATTTTGAAAATGGTTGAGGTTAAGGGGTTCAAAAGAGGGATGTACACAAACTGGTGTTGTTTTTGTCAGAAAAACAAAACATAGCAACTCTTGTACGACCCTAGCACGGTGAACTTTTATGAAGTATTTTTAAAATAACTATGGTCAAAAGTTAGCTAACAGTTGGTAGTTGATGCACTATTTTTTTGATAATTTTTTAATGAATATTTATTTTTTTAGTATTTTTCTAAGTGGAAACTTCCTGAAAAGCAGAATTTTGGTCGTGCTCCCCCTACAAATTTTGGAAAGTAATTGATTTTTAAAAAAAAAAAATTGTTGAATGGAGTCTAGCTTCTAAAAATGTAATTTGTTTGAAATTTCAATGAATGGTTAATTTATAACGAAAAAAATACCAAACACTATTTTTGGCAAAAAAGAGACATACAAAAAAAAAAATTATGGATGAAAGGTTTAACATTGTCAGAAAGTGAAAAAAATTACATTGTTGAATAGCTAAGAGAGAACCTAATATTACCCATGTATTCGATATTTTTGATATTGAACCACATGCAATCTTGATGATGAGCACGAACCTAATTATGTGAAAAATTGTAGAATTTGTAAAACAATGTCTTTGGTTGTTGGGAATGTCCTCCAAGCCTTTGGGTTGGTATTCCAAGGAAAATACCAATCCTAAGGCTAGGGGATTCCGAAAGCAAGATATAATGCCAGTGCGTTATAACATACTCGTGTTATATCTCAGTTTTAACATGGTTTTTTGCTTCTACGGGAAACATGTGAACCAAGACATAATGCGAGCGTGTTATAACGCACTCACATTATGTCTTCCTTTATGTTAAATTCCACTCTATTTAATGTATGTTGATATATTTGTATGTTTGTATGTACATGTATGCTTGTATGCCATGTATGTATGTATGTATGCCTATATGTATCAATGCATGTATATTGTATGTATGCGTATATGTATGTAAGATTGTATCTACACATGTATGTATGTATGCTTGTGGGTGAACCCACAAAAGTGGTTTACAATTCAAGTGAGGAAGGAAAACTTCCAAAAAAGTGACCCATTCAAAAAAATCATTTTGGGGGGTTTGAGCGAACTCTAGGTTCAAACGAACCCCAAAGAGGTTCACTCGAACCAGGGTTCGAGCGAACCCCTTTACATGTGGGAACCCACAATTCTCATTGTGGGAAGGGGGTTCACTCGAACCCCCCTTTTCCCACCTTCCCACCCTTCGACACAAAAATACTCTAGATTTTTTCCCTTCGAAGCTCAGGTTGAGGATGAAAATGGAGGAATCTTCACAAAACCAACTTGCATCAGGTAGTCCTTGGAACGAGTTATCCAACGAATATAATTCTAATATGTTTTGGTTTTATTATGTTTTTTTTTTTAGTTTTATTAAACATAGGTTTTTCATCGAAAATGAAGGTCTTTGTTTTGCACATGTGTAAAAATAGCAGATTATCAATTTTCTTTTTTAAAAATATGAGTGCACCAGATATTGAAGTCCTTGATCCAACAATTTTTTTTTTGAATTTTAATATATACAAAAATTTTACGTATTATACGGTCGCGCTATGTTTGAATTGTAATTGGTTTGACTTTGAAACTTGATTAAATAAAAAATATTCAATAAAAAACTATCTAACCAAGTGGAAGCACAAGATATCAGAGTTACAAATCTAAATTCGAAAGAATTATAATTTTATCCTTCATGGAAAAAAAGTTATGCATTATACGGTGTGTGTCACTTTTTAAAAATGTTGTTTTTTGGAAAAAACCAGTTTTCATGGGAGATGGAAAAAGAAGTGCAATCTAATTGCAAAAGAATTGGAAAAACTATTTTTAGAATCTACAGAAAAAATGTGATGAGACTCTAGTTTACATCATCTTCAAATTCCTCATGGTTTAGCAACTATAGGTGCCCGAATGTGAAGATTTAGTTAAAAATAATAATTTCAGTGTCCAGTTTGGCCAAAAATTGTAAACCACTATTGTGGGATCACCCTTGTATGGATGTAGGATTGTACATACATATGTATTATGCTTGTATGTATGTATTTATTTATGTATGTCTGTAGAGGGAGGGAGAATTTTAAGAGAGAGAGATGGAGAGGGAGGGTGGAAGTGTGAGTTTAAGAGAGGGAGTGGGACAGAAGGGGTTGGAGTGAGAGGGACTTAGCTAGGTAGGGTGGGAGGGAAAGGGGGAGGGAGAGAGAGAGAGAATTGAGAGAGAGGGAGAGAGAGAGGGGGGAGAGAGAGTTATGTAGGTAGGGTACCAAAGGGAGAGACTTGAGAGTGTGAGGGGGGTGAGAAGGAGAGACTTGAGAGATAGGTATTGTGAGGGAGTGAGAGAGAGAGGGAGTGGGAGAGAGAGGGAGTGTGAGTGAGAGACTTCAGAGAGAGAGAGGGTGTGGGAGGGAGTCACTTGAGAAAGGGAGAGAAAGAGGGGGGTGGAGTTAGAGGGACTTATCTAGGTAGGGTGGGATGGATAGATAGAGAGGGAGAGATAGAGAGAGTTACCTAGGTAGGTTGCCAAAGGGAGAGACCTGAGAGAGAGAGGGGGTGGGAGAGAGAGAACTGAGAGAGAGAGGGAGAGAGAGAGTCTGGAGAGAGGGAGAGGGGGTGGAAGTGAGAGTTTAAGAGAGGGAGTGGGAGAGAAGGGGTTGGGGTGAGAGGGACTTGGATAGGTAGGGTGGGAGGGATAGAGGGATGGAGAGAGATAGAGAGGGGGGTGAGAGAGAGAGAATTGAGAGAGAGGGAGAGAGAGAGAGAGACGATGAGAAAGAGAGAGTTATGTAGGTAGTGTTGGGAATAGGTGCCTCAACTTCTGGCTTGGACCTCTGAAGAGATTTGGCGAAATTATCTTTCTAAAGCCTTTACCTCTCTACCGTTGAGAGTCTTTTATAGAGGCACAATTTAGCAGTTTACTATTTTACTACGAGCCTCTGTTGGTTTGTCCATAGTTGGGCAGTGTCACTGCCATACCACAGAGTCTTTGTCTCAGGCTAGCGGTAGTGCAGTTGACGAGTGATAGTTAAGCAAAGGTTCATTGCCATATCACGGGTATGGTTCGGTGATGGTGCGGTAGCGTGGTGAAGGGCGGTGGTCAGTTTGACGGTTATCGCCTTATCATGGGTGTCACTCAGTGGAGCCGTGGTGGCTGAGGTAAACGGCTGGCTGTCTACAAAGAACGCTTATCGCTCTACCACAATGGCCTTTTGGCCATGTCGCGATGGTGCGTTAAGTCATGGCGGTCAAAGAAAATAGTTACCTCCTTGCCACAAAGGTCTTGCAATCGACGCCCGGTAGCATGGTGGAGCTCGACGGTCAGCATAGGTTGTTACCGCCAGATCGCGGGAGGCTTTTCTTAGCCTCGCGATTGAGCGGTTGCATCGCCATACTATGGAAGATTGAGTTGAGCTCGGCGGTGATGCGGTGCTAAGCGGTAGGCTGGTAGACAAGCCACTACCTTGGTGTCGCGACTAAGTTAGGAGAGACCTGCAGTTGGGTGGTGGAATTGCCATATCATGGGAGGTCTTACAAGGCTCGGCGGTGGCGTGGTAAGAGAAGCTCAGAGCTCGGGTGGCTATTTTGAATCATGGTCAAAGAGATGAGTGAATGGGAAGGCGACGCGTGGCAAGAAATCAATACTTGATTGGTCGATGTCTAGAGTGGTGAAAGTAGTAAATGCAAGATGTGTTTCGGCTGGTGACAAAATCCAATTAAGGCAAGGAAATTAATGCTTGGGCAGCTCGATGCACAGAATATCGATCAGAAGATCAAATTACTTGATTGGGTGATCGATACATCATTAAGACTTGTGATTGGTTGGAATGTTAATGTGATGTAAGACTTGCACAGTTGATTAAATATTGATATAAGTCAATCGAAGGGTGATGGTGTAGAGTGAGAGTAAGACAAAAGAGTGTATTGTATTCATTATATACTGTAAGAGTATTGTAATAGTGTGTGCATGAAAATACTCAAGTTTGTTGTTGTGAGCTAACTATCAGAGAGTGAGGACTATGAGCTTTGTATGTAATTTATTTTACTATAATACAAAGTGTCTTCTCTTGGTGTGGTGGGTTTTTTCCCAAAAGGGTTTTCCCACGTAAAATTTGTGTTATCTGTGATTGCTTATTTATGTTATCCCTTTTACTCTGTATGAGTTCATCTCAATTGTTTTAAGAAGCTTTAAAACTAGTCTTTTTCACTTCTCCTTTGTTGTATTGGCGTTAGGAAAGTGATTCCGCACCTCTGTTTTCCTTTCATATGGTATCAAAGCTTGGCCAATTGTGTTATACTTGTTAGTAAGGCTATTTTTTTGTGCTAATACTATTCCAGTGGGAGTATTGTAAAGTTAGAACTTAGTTCTGTTTGAGATGGCGAGTACATCAGGTAGAGTAGAGATTCAAAAATTCAATGGTGGCAACTTTGAGCTATGGAAACTCGAAATAGAAGAATTTCTTGTGTATAGAGACCTCTGGGTTGTTGTGTCTGGAACTATGCCACAAATTATTAAGCAAAAAGATTGGGACCTTTTAGATAGAAAAGTGAGAGGTCTGATAAGACTTAGTCTGGCCGATTCTGTACTCCTGAACATCCATGAGGAGAAGTTTGCAGCTTCATTATGGAAGAAGCTTGGTGATATTTATCAGGGAAAGTCTCTAGTAAATATGTTATTCCTGAGGAAGAGGTTGTACTCCTTGAAGATGGAAGAAGGTGCATCTATTGCAAACCATCTGAACTCATTTAATATGAGTGTTGTTTAGTTGGCGTCTTTGGGTGTAAAGATTGAGGAGGAGGATTGTTGCATGCTCCTATTATGTTTGTTACTTGACACTTGGGATCATCTTGTAATGGCTATTGTAAGTACGACCACTACTTTCAAGATGGAAGACGTTGTTTCCTTACTACTATTTGAAGAGATGCGAAGGAAGTCTTCAAAGATTGTCAAAGAGGCCCTTACTGTTCGAGGTAGATCGAAGGAGAAAGGCAAGAAGAAGGATAAGAAGTGCAAATCCAAATTTGTAGGGAGATCAAAGTCTCTTGGTAAAAAATCCAAGCTGAAATGTTGGAACTATGGGCAGTCTGGTCATATCCGAAAGGACTATAAGGAGGAGAATAAGAAGAAGAGTAATGCTTCAAACAATGACTCTTCTGTAAGTGATGTAAATGCCTTCATTGCAGCCCTAACGATTCAGGCATCAGATGATGTCTGGCTGGTTGACTCGGGTACATCCTTTCATATGACGTCTCATAGAGAATGGTTCACTAAGTACGAGAAGTATGATGGTGGAAAGGTGTACCTGGCAAGTGATTTAACATTGGAGATTATTGGCCATGGAAGAGTCAAAATATAGTTCCCTGATGGTAGAATCAAAGGGATTGGTGGCATACTGCACATACTAGGTTTGGCTCGTAACTTACTTTCTGTCAGTAAGCTGAATGATGTGGGCGTAGAAGTTTCTTTCTCGAGTAAAGGATGTAAGATGGCTAGAGGTGCAATGGTGTTGGCTAAGGGTGTACGTACTAGCACTCTATACAAGCTGGATGCACATCATGTTCAATGCAACAGTGCCTCTATAAAGTCAAGAAAAGTTGTTGTTGTAGAGGAAGATGAAAAGGCTTCTTTGGTTGCAAATGCTTTGGAGGTGAAACTCTCAGCAGAGAAGACCATGTTGTGGCATCATAGACTCACTCACATAGGTGAGAAAGGTTTAAAAACCTTGAAAAATAAAAATCTTGTTGAAGGGCTTGATGATTGTAACCTTGAGTTTGATTTTTGCGAACACTGTATTTATGGAAAGCAACACTGTGTGTCATTTTATTCGAGTCCTCACAAATCTTCTGGTATACTGGATTATGTTCATTCTAATTTGTTTGGTTCAGTTAATGTTCCTTCGTTATCGAAGTCTAGATATTATGTTTCTTTTATTGATGACTATTCGAGAAGGGAATTTATATACTTTCTTAAGAGTAAATCAAAAGTGTTCAATTATTTTAAAGAATTTAAAACTTTGGTAGAGAAACAGACTGGAAAGAAAATTAAATGCTTGAGGATGGATAATGGCGGTGAGTTTTGTTCTGCAGAATTTGAAAGGTATTGCATAGACCATGGAATTAAAAGGCATAAAACTATACCTTATACTCCATAGTAGAATGAAGTTGTTGAAAGGTTGAACAAAACATTAATGGAGAGAGTGAGAAGTATGTTGAGTAGTGTTGGTCTGGAGCAAAATTTTTGGGCTGAGGCTGTGGCTACAACATGTTATCTAGTAAATCGTTCACCTTGTTTTGCTCTTGTTGAGAAGACACCTTTGGAGGTGTGGTCTAGTAAGAAGCCCTCTCTTAGACATATTCATGTCTTTGGCTGTGAGGAATATGTATATGTGCCCAATGAGAAAAGATCAAAGTTGGAGAACAAAGCTATTAAATGTATCTTCATCGGCTATGGCATTGGTGTGAAGGGATACAAGCTTTGGAATCCTGATACTGATAAGGTTGTGTACAACAGAAGTGTAATATTTCGTGAGATGAAACCTTTAGTAGCTGATCCACAGCTAGAGATAGATAAAAGAGAAAAGAAGAATGATGTAGTTCAGATTCCTCAAACTCCAGAAAAAGAGGAACTGCATGGTTTACCTAAAACTGAGGAGAGTTCAAGTAGCTCTGAGAGTTCGGAAGATGAAGAACCACAACCCCAGCCAGTAAGAAGGTCTACGCATGAAAAATGATAACTTGATAGGTATGGTTTCTCTATGTTAGATTCGAATTGTGTCTATGCTTTGATTACTAGCACTGATGAGCCTAGGACAGTAAAAGAAGCAATTAGCATGTCTGATTCAAATTCCTGGTTGGAAGCCATGAATGAAGAAATGGAATCATTGAATAAAAATGAAACTTGGGATTTGGTACCTTTGCCTAAAGGGCGAAAGCCTGTTGGCTGTAAATGGGTATTCAAGAAGAAGACTAGTCTAGATGGCAATGTAGAAAAGTATAAGGAAAGGTTGGTTGCAAAGGGATTTTCATAGATAGAAGGAATTGATTATGGAGAAATTTTTTCCCTCGTAGAAAAGTTGTCATCTATCAGCTTTCTGTTGTCATTGGTAGCAGCATATGACTTAGAGATTGAGCAGATGGATGTGAAGACAATGTTTCTCCATGGAGAGCTGGAAGAAGAGATTTACATGTCCCAGCCTGAGCACTTCATTGAAAAGGTAAACAAAGTCTGCTCTATAAATTAAAGAAATATTTGTATGGTTTGAAGCAGTCTCCTAGAATGTGGTACTAGAAATTTTGACACTTTTGTGTTGTCGATGGGATTTGTAAGATTAAATTCTGATCATTGTGTTTATTATAAATCTGAAAATGATCGTGTGCTTATTATTACCTTGCACTTGGATGATATGTTATTCATAGGAAATAGTAAGTCTATGATTTTTGATCTTAAATATTAGCTATCTGCAAAGTTGAAAATGAAATATCTGGGTGCAGCAAGGTACATTATGGGGATGGAGATAACCAAGGACAAAACGGGTAGAAATCTCTGGGTAAGTCAGAGTAAATATGTCAATACAATTCTAGAAAGATTTGGTATGGATGATTGCAAGCAACTAGTTCCAGTTATGCAGGGAATGAAACTATTTGTTGAAGATTGTCCAAATTTTTCTACTAAGATGGAGGACATGACCAGGGTGCCTTATGCAAGTGTTGTTGACAGTTTAATGTATGCAATGGTCTATACAAGACCAAACATTTCCCAAGTAGTGGGAGTTCTCAGCCGATTTATGGAAAATCCAGGAAGGACGCATTTGGATGTTGTGAAGAGAGCATTCAAATATTTGAAGGGGACTTCAGAATATGCTCTGTGTTATCATGGGAGTTCGGTTGCATCACAAAGAACACTCAAAATGTGTGGATATTTCGATTTTGATTGGGCAGGGGACATTAACAGCAGAAGATCCACCAGTGGATACACTTTCATGCTAAATGGTGGTGCAGTCAATTGGATGAGTAAGCGACAAGATGTAGTCGCTTTATCCACAATAGAGGCTAAATACATGGCAGCAACACACGCCTACAAAGAAGAAGTTTGGCTAAGTCGATTGTGCTCTAATATTGGTTTCAATGCAGGGAAGATCACAATTTGTTGTGACAGTCAGAGTGCCATTTGTTTGGCAAAGAACCTGACTTTCCATGCCAGGACAAAGCACATTGATGTGCAGTATCACTTCGTGAGGGATATGGTGGAAGATGGAAAGATTTGTTTGGAAAAGGTTGATACCTTGAAGAATGTTGTAGATGCGTTAACAAAGCTAGTGAGCATGGACAAGTTCAGATGGTGCACATATTCGATGGGCCTTGGGGCCTATGATTGTCAATAATTTTTAAAGTCTACAGGAAGCCAGGAAGTCTTCGTCAAGTGGGATCTTGTTCGGAATAGGTGCCTCAACTTCTGGCTTGGACCTCTGAAGAGACGGTGAAATTATCATCTTTCTAAAGCCTTTACCTCTCTACCGCTGAGAGTCTTTCATAGAGGTGTGTTCTAGTAGTTTACAACTTTACTGCGGGCCTCTGTCGGTCTGTTCACGGTTGGGCAATGTCACCTTCATACCGTGAGGTCTCCATCTTAGGCTGGCAATAGCGCGGTTGACAGGCGACGGTTATGCAAAGTTTCATTGCCATATCGCAGGTATGGTTTGGTGATGGCACGATGGCGCGGTGAAGGGTGGTGGTTAGTCTAATGGTTACTGCCTTACCATGGCTGTCGTTTAGTGGAGCCGCGGTGGTTGTGATAAACGGTTGGTGGTCTATGAAGAATTCTTACCACCCTACCACAATGGCCTTTTGGCCATGTCGTGGTGGTGTGGTAAGCCGTGGCGGTAAAAAAAAACAATTACCTCCTTGCCACAAAGGTCTTGCGGTTGGGGCTCGGTAGCACGGTGGAGCTCGACGATCGACACATGTGGTTATCGCCAGACCGTGGGAGGCTTTGCTTAGCCTCTCGATTGAGCGATGGCATCGCCATACCATGGAAGATCTTGTTGAGCTCAGCAGTGACGCGATGCTAAGTGGTGGGCTGGCAGACAAGCCACTACCTTGGTGTCGTGACTGAGTTAGGAGAGACTTGCGGTTGGGCGGTGGAATTGCCATACCATGAGAGGTCTCATAGGGCTCACCAGTGGCACAGAAAGAAAAGCTCGAAGCTTGGGTGGCTATTTTGACTCATGGTCAAAGCGATGAGCAAATGGGTATGCGACGCATGACAATAAATCAATACTTGATTGGTTGATGTCTGGAGCAATGAAAGAAGTAAATTCAAGACGTGTTTCGACTAGTGAAAAAATCTGATTAAGGCAAGGAAATTAATGCCTGGGCGGCCCAATGCAAAGAAGATCGGTCAAAAGATCAGATTA
>CM021103.1:79782348-80005671 GCA_007115665.2 Sequoiadendron giganteum | reverse complement strand
CTCTCTCTCTCCCTACCTCTATCCCTTCCACCCTACCTAGCTAGGTCCCTCTCACTCCAACCACTTCTCGCCCACTCCCTCTCTCTTAAACTCTCACTTCCACACCCTCTTCATCTCTCTGAAATCTCTCTCTCTCTCTCTCTCTCTCTCTCTCTCTCTCTCTCTCTCTCTCTCTCTCTTAAAATTCTCCCTCCCTCTACAGACATACATAAATAAATACATACATACAAGCATAATACATATGTATGTACAATCCTACATCCATACAAGGGTGATCCCACAATAGTGGTTTACAATTTTTGGCCAAACTGGACACTGAAATTATTATTTTTAACTAAATCTTCACATTCGGGCACCTATAGTTGCTAAACCATGAGGAATTTGAAGATGATGTAAACTAGAGTCTCATCACATTTTTTCTGTAGATTCTAAAAATAGTTTTTCCAATTCTTTTGCAATTAGATTGCACTTCTTTTTCCATCTCCCATGAAAACTGGTTTTTTCCAAAAAACAACATTTTTAAAAAGTGACACACACCGTATAATGCATAACTTTTTTTCCATGAAGGATAAAATTATAATTCTTTCGAATTTAGATTTGTAACTCTGATATCTTGTGCTTCCACTTGGTTAGATAGTTTTTTATTGAATATTTTTTATTTAATCAAGTTTCAAAGTCAAACCAATTACAATTCAAACATAGCGCGACCGTATAATACGTAAAATTTTTGTATATATTAAAATTCAAAAAAAAAATTGTTGGATCAAGGACTTCAATATCTGGTGCACTCATATTTTTAAAAAAGAAAATTGATAATCTGCTATTTTTACACATGTGCAAAACAAAGACCTTCATTTTCGATGAAAAACCTATGTTTAATAAAACTAAAAAAAAAAACATAATAAAACCAAAACATATTAGAATTATATTCGTTGGATAACTCGTTCCAAGGACTACCTGATGCAAGTTGGTTTTGTGAAGATTCCTCCATTTTCATCCTCAACCTGAGCTTCGAAGGGAAAAAATCTAGAGTATTTTTGTGTCGAAGGGTGGGAAGGTGGGAAAAGGGGGGTTCGAGTGAACCCCCTTCCCACAATGAGAATTGTGGGTTCCCACATGTAAAGGGGTTCGCTCGAACCCTGGTTCGAGTGAACCTCTTTGGGGTTCGTTTGAACCTAGAGTTCGCTCAAACCCCCCAAAATGATTTTTTTGAATGGGTCACTTTTTTGGAAGTTTTCCTTCCTCACTTGAATTGTAAACCACTTTTGTGGGTTCACCCACAAGCATACATACATACATGTGTAGATACAATCTTACATACATATACGCATACATACAATATACATGCATTGATACATATAGGCATACATACATACATACATGGCATACAAGCATACATGTACATACAAACATACAAATATATCAACATACATTAAATAGAGTGGAATTTAACATAAAGGAAGACATAATGTGAGTGCGTTATAACACGCTCGCATTATGTCTTGGTTCACATGTTTCCCGTAGAAGCAAAAAACCATGTTAAAACTGAGATATAACACGAGTATGTTATAACGCACTGGCATTATATCTTGCTTTCGGAATCCCCTAGCCTTAGGATTGGTATTTTCCTTGGAATACCAACCCAAAGGCTTGGAGGACATTCCCAACAACCAAAGACATTGTTTTACAAATTCTACAATTTTTCACATAATTAGGTTCGTGCTCATCATCAAGATTGCATGTGGTTCAATATCAAAAATATCGAATACATGGGTAATATTAGGTTCTCTCTTAGCTATTCAACAATGTAATTTTTTTCACTTTCTGACAATGTTAAACCTTTCATCCATAATTTTTTTTTTTGTATGTCTCTTTTTTGCCAAAAATAGTGTTTGGTATTTTTTTCGTTATAAATTAACCATTCATTGAAATTTCAAACAAATTACATTTTTAGAAGCTAGACTCCATTCAACAATTTTTTTTTTTTAAAAATCAATTACTTTCCAAAATTTGTAGGGGGAGCACGACCAAAATTCTGCTTTTCAGGAAGTTTCCACTTAGAAAAATACTAAAAAAATAAATATTCATTAAAAAATTATCAAAAAAATAGTGCATCAACTACCAACTGTTAGCTAACTTTTGACCATAGTTATTTTAAAAATACTTCATAAAAGTTCACCGTGCTAGGGTCGTACAAGAGTTGCTATGTTTTGTTTTTCTGACAAAAACAACACCAGTTTGTGTACATCCCTCTTTTGAACCCCTTAACCTCAACCATTTTCAAAATAAATTAGTATTTTATAAATTAGACTCGGAGGACTTCAATCCTTGTTTTTGTTTCATCTCAAAATTTTGAGTGGAACTATCCTCAATTTCACATCCAAGGTCAGTATTTCCTAATTTCAGAAAAAAGTGGCCACTTAAGCCCCCTTTTTGGGAACCATCTTGGTGCATTTACCCATATATAATTTAAAAAATTGAAATCAAAATACCCCATAAGGGTTGCCGACTAGGACTAGTTTCGATGTATGTACTCGCAGAGTGAATGATTGTCCCATTGTTACTGTCATTTGTACACCAAATAGTTTAATTGTTAAAATGTATTGCAAACTTTTCTTTCATCTATATATTCATTAAAATTCTTATAAATTCAACATGTAGATGTATATTTATACATGTTTCGCACTATCCTTAGGGTGATGGTCTTCTGTAAGAAATTCTACAAATGAACTAAAGCTACTAGATGAACCACCAAAATCTCCACATCCACCCAAACTAGGTGTGGTATAATCGGGTCCATAGCATAACTAACGGAAACTAGTACATACATGTGGTCTCAACACTCCTATGGTGGTACTATGAATAACTCCATAAAACACTCCATTATCATCGTCTCTATGCTCCCTACCCACTATCACAGAAGCATGTCGATCAAGGTCTCCTGCGAGCGTACTAAGGGATCCTAATTTCAATACCATGACACATTGATGCACACATGTGGGAATGGAAGGACCAGAAGGAGCAACAAGGGGTTGCACATGCACAGGGCATTGGGGATCAACCCTTTGTTGGAAAAACAAGGATAGACAACTAAGAGGGGGGGATGAATCAGTTGTTACCAAAATCAAAATTATACAACATTAATCAACCTTGTATCATAGATCTGATAATTAACAATGCAAGCATTAAATCAACAACACATAAAGACACATGAACACCAAGATTTTATACATGGAAACCTTGTTAGGGGAAAAACCACGGTGGATGTTAGTCCACAAGATTATACCCTATTAGAAGTATAATGAAGAATAAAAAGGGAATGCACTTGCATTCAAGTGCACTACCTAGAGCATATTGTTCAAAGGGAAGGCTCACTGCCTTACATACAGTAATCAAATTAAATCCATTTGATGAAGATGAAATAAGAAATTAGCTTCTACAAAAGCCTGATTACAATTCCAGTTAGGCACACAAAAACTTCTTCAAACTCTTCCACCCTCTGATCAAAATCTTCCACACTCTACTCTGAATGATTTGACCTTTATTCACACTCGTACATCACTTGTACACTTGAGCACTACTTTCTAAATGAGGAAAAAATTCTCATATATATATCCGCTACACGGATTTACAATCACCATTCAGTCGGCCACAAATAAAGAATGAATTACAACTATCGGCCTTGATACATGAATAAATTATAATGTGCACCAACACAAGTTGATCACAACATAGTGAGGACCCAAACAAAGACCTACAAACATGGAAAAAAATAAAATATTAATCCTTATGGATCCGCAACATGCTAACATCATCATGTTGGCCAAGAACATGAAAACTCGGGCACACATTAGAAGAATCTCCGATCACAAACACTTCAATCAATGCGGACATACAACAAGGATAGAGCACGATATAGAATCATCTATGAACGTCATATGTACATGTGCAACACATGAAACTACCATTATTTCATCTGCTTCAACCAAGAACACCATCTACATAAACTAAGTAACTATAGGCACACAGATCTTCATAACTTCCACAAATATTTATGTGAACCTTTGAAACTTTCAAAAAACATACTAGAAAGCTTCAGCAGAAAACCCTTTGAAGCACACCTTCAGATCTTCAACACACACAGCTTTACAACATTCTGACTTTCTCAGCTCCACTGGTTGCCTGTACTATATTTTTTACAATTTTTGCAATATCCTTGACATATACAACCTTAAGCAGATTCAATGCTAATAGTGTTGACATCAATGACAACCACATATCAGCAACAAAACCACAACATCCAACAATCTCCCCCTTTGGCATTGATGGAAACACATGATGTGAAAAATAATACCACCAACCCAACAAACTCTTCTTCAACAATCTCCCTCTGAGATTGTGCACTCTTTCTTGTTTCCTTCATTGCTTTTCTTTCCCACATTTTTCACATTGTTTCTCTCCCCCTTTGACATTAATGACAAAGGTACACATGCTTTGATCACAAATTTGAATCATCTGACTACTCCCCCTGAGTAGCAGCCACCACAACATCAATCCGAAATGAGATATGGCTATGAATTCACAGACTGATGCAAATACCTGCATCTTATTTGTGATCAGGAGGGGAAATCATCCCTAACTTGCCTCTTAGGTACTCAAAAGTATCCTTAGGCAATGACTTGCTAAATATATCTGCAATTTTCTCTTTGGTAGGTATGTACTCCAATCTAACTTCTTTGTCACTTACTTTATTTCTCAATAAGTGATACTTGATGGATATATACTTTGTCTTTGAATGCAACATTGGATTCTTAAAAATGTTAATGGTACTTGAATTGTCATAGAATATGGCAACAGGTTCTTCATACTCAATTCTGACATCTCTCAACATTTTCTTCATCCACAATACTTGGGTACAACTATTTGCAGCAACAATGTACTCGACCTCAGCAATAGATAATGAAACTGAATTTTTCTTTTTGCTTAACCAAGATACCGACTTCTTACCTAAGAAGAATGCACCACTAGTGGTACTCTTCTGGTCATCTACATCTCTTGCCCAATCAGCATCAGTAAAAGCACTTAGATTAAGATCATCATCCTTAGGATACCAAAGACCAAGATCAACTATCCCTTTTAGATATCTGAATATTCTTTTTACAACAGTCACATGGGACTCTTTAGGATAAGCTTGAAATCTAGCAACCATGCACACATAATTCATTATATTTGGCCTAGTCTGAGTCAAATAGAGTAATCCACCAATCATTGACCTGTATCTTGTCTTATTTTCTTTAGGAGAATCATCTTTCTGTGTAAGTTTGCATTTGGTCATCATAGGTATACCAACTTGTTTTGAATCTTCCATGCCATACTTGTTCAGTAACTCTTTCACATACTTAGATTGAGATACAAAGATTTCATCATCTAACTGAGTGATTTGCAGTCCTAAAAATATTTTCAGCTCTCCTATCATTGACATTTCAAATTCACTTTTCATTTCATCGACAAACTTCATACATAAATCATCATCACCTTCAAAAATAATATCATCAACAAAGACTTCAATGATCAGTTCTTTGTTCTGATCCAACTTGAAATACAGATTGTTATCAACAGTACCTTTATTGAATCCAGGTTTCAAAAAGTATTTATACAATCTAGCATACCAAACTCTAGGGGCTTGCTTTATTCCATAAAGAGATTTCTTCAATCGACATACCATGTCCTTTTCATCAGTCAATTGAAATCCATCTAGTTGTTCAACATAACCTTCTTCTTCTAGTTCACCATTCAGAAATGTTGATGTTACATCCATCTGATAAACTTTGTATTTCTTGAAAGTAGCATAAGCAAGAAGTAATCTAACTGCTTCAATTCTAGCAACAGGAGAAAAATTTTCTTCAAAATCAATACCTTCCATATGTGAGTATCCTTTGCAAACCAATCTTGCTTTGTTTCTGCCCACATCACCTTGTTCATTCAGCTTATTCTGGAACACCCACTTGGTTCCAATCACATTTTTGTTCTGAGGTCTAGGAACAAGATCCCATGTATCATTTTCTTGTGTTTGCAATAGTTCTTCTTTCACGGCTTCCATCCAATGTTCATCCTTACATGCTTCCCTGATATTTCTAGGCTCAACTTTAGAGATTAGACAATATTATTCCAAAATTCTTCTTCTAATTTGCACACCTTTTCTCTTGTCTCCTATCATCTGACTATCAGAATGATTTCATCTTACATACTTAGGAGTTTTGATATTTTCTCTTACCTCTTGTTCTTGTTTTCTTTCTTCTACACTTCTACTATTTTCTGCTTCTTGATTCCCTTGGTTCATCGAAACAATTTGAAGTTGATTTTGTGTTTGAACATTACTTTCATTGTTAGTACCATTATGTTGATCATCTGAATCATAACCACTAGATTTGGATGATTTACCATTGTCTTCATCAACCTTGACATTTGCACTTTCAAGCATTTTCTTCAACCTTTTATTAAAGCACCGGTAAGCTTTTCTTTTAGTAGAGTATCCTAGAAAGATTCCTTCATCACTTCTAGCATCAAACTTACCTATATCATCATATCTCTTGATGTAGCATTTTCTTCCAAAGATTTTGAAATACTTGACAGTAGGCTTATAACCAAACCATAGCTCAAAAGGTGTCTTACCAGAATTACTATTGACATTCACCCTGTTAATGGTGTACATAGTAGTACTTATAACTTCTCTCTAGTAGAAATGAGGAACATTTACTTCCAACATCATGGTTCTAGCAGTGTCTAGAACGGTTATGTTCTTTCTTTCAACAACTCCATTTTGTTGAGGGGTCCGAGGAGCAGATAGTTGTCTTTGGATTCCATTCTCTTCACAAAAAGAATTGAATTCCCGTGAAGTAAATTCACCACCTCTGTTTCACCTTAGACATTTGATCCTTCGACCTATCTAGTTCTCTGCCATAGCTTTAAAACTTTTGAACTTTTCTAATGCTTCATGTTTTTATCTCAAGAAAGTGACCCATATCATTCTAGAATAATCATCAATGAACAACATAAAATACCTTTCAACTTGTAGGCTTCTGATTCTGGAAGGACCCCATAGATTAGTATGTATCAAATCCAATACTCCATTAGAACTATATTGTTTTCTTTGGAAATAATTTCTTGTTTGCTTTCCCATCTAACATTCCTTGCACATGGTGTTAGTAGGCTTCACTAACTTAGGTAGATCTCTAATTGCTTGAGTAGAGCTTATCTTGACAATGTTATCAAAGTTCACATGACACAACCTCCTATGCCATAACCAACTTACATCAATTTGAGCAATCAAAAAAATTTCACTAGCAACACTCAATTGAATGATATTACCTTTTGTCTTTGTTCCTGAAGCAATCATATTTCCTGAACTTCCCAATATTCCGCACTTACCATTCTTGAACTGTAGATTGTAACCTTTGTCTACCATCTATCCAACACTCAACAAGTTATGCTTTAAGACTTCTACATAAAGAACATCATCAGTATTGTGCTTACCACCAAAAGAAATAGTGCCTCTGCCACGAATCACACCAGAAGTGTTGTCTCCAAACCTCACAACACCACCATCATAGTTTTCCAAGCTTACAAATTTTCTTTTATCACCAATCATATGATGTGAGAATCCGTTGTCAATCACCCACTCATCTTCCTCTTTAACTTTGGTTGCAAGAGCTTTCTCAACATTCACATTACTAGCAGATTCAGTGGACACCTGACCATTTTCTTTAATAGCAATAAATACCCATTCATCTTCATTTCTAGTTTCTTTATCAGATTATTCATCAATTACACCTTCTTCAGCATAATAGCACTTTCTTTGAAATCTAGTGTTCTCAGGTTTATACTTTTTAACTCTTTCAAGACATCTAGATGCAAAATGACCTATCTTACTGTGAGAAAAATATTTAATAGGTAACTTTCCTTTGTACTTACCGTGACCTTTTGATTCTCTTTTCACAATCAAAGCTTCTAGTTCTTCCAATTCCTTTTCTTCATCATCAATTTGCTTCATCTCATCTTCATACCTGAATGTTCTCTTGGAACTTTCTCCTTAATCATATCTCTGGTTATTTTTCCCTGACACAGTAGCCTTGAAAGCAGATTCAGTCTTAGGAGAAGACTCACTGAATTCACTCAATTCAAATGCAACAATTTTTCCAATCAACATGTCTTTTGTAATATTTGTCACTGTCCTAAGTTCTTCAATAGCATGAGCTTTTGTCTTATAAGAAGGGGGCACAGATCTAAGTATCTTAGCCACAATTTCATTATCATCCAAGGTTCCACCGGCACATCTAATTTCCATCACCAATTCATTTATCTTATCTAATAAGGAAAAGATGTTCTCATCTTCACTCATCTTCAAGCTCTCCCATTCGCCTTTTAGACTTTGTAGCTTAGCACTTTTCACTAGTGCATCTCCTTCATACGATGTTTCCAGCTTTTTCCAAATTTGGTATGCAGTCTTCAATCCCATCACATTTTTCATCTTTGAATCTATCAAAGCACTCACTAGTGTTTCTACTGCCTTGGTATTAATTTTTGCTTGCTTGATCTCATCTTTAGAGGAAGGACCGTTATGAGGAATAGTATATGCAGCTTGTGTCATCTGCCAAATTGGTTCACCAATGCACCTTAAATGGTATTCCATCCTAACTTTCCATAGAGAGTAGTTTGTACCATCGAATCTAGGACTATCCTTTTTGAATGATTCCATCTCGGATCACCTCAAGCTGTTAAGATTCTTTCAGAGGAACTAGCTCTGATACCAACTATTGGCAAAACATGGATAGAAAACTAAGAGGGGGTGGTGAATCAGTTGTTACCAAACTCAAACTTATACAACATTAATCAACCTTATATCACATATCTGATAATTAATAGTGCAAGCATTAAATCAACAACACATCAAAGACACATGAACACCAAGATTTTATACGTGGAAACCCTGTTAGGGGAAAAACCATGGTGGATGTTAGTCCACAATATTATACCCTATTAGAAGTATAATGAAGAATAAAAAGGGAATGCACTTGCATTCAGGTGCACTGCCTAGAGCATACTGCTCAAAGGGAAGGCGCATTTCCTTACATACATTAATCAAATTAAATCCATCTGATGAAGTTGAACTAAGAAATTAGCTTCTATAAAAGCTTGATTATAGTTCTAGTTAGGCACACAAAAACTTCTTCAAACTCTTCCACCCTCTGCTCAAACTCTTTGACACTCTTCTTTGAATGATTTGACCTTTATTTGAACTTGTACATCACTTTTACACTTGAGCACTACTTCCTAAATGATGAAAACAATCTCATATATATATTCACTACACGGATTTACAATCACTATTCAATCAGCCACAAATAAAGAATGAATTAAAACTGTCAACCTTGATACATGAATACATTACAATGCACACCAACACAAGTCAGTCACAACATAGTGAGGACCCAAACAAACACCTCCAAACATGCCAAACAATAAAATATTAATCCTTATGGATCTGCAACATGCTAACATCATCATGTTGGCCAAGAACATGAAAACTCAGGCACACATCGAAAGAATCTCCAATCATGAACACTTCAATCAATGTGGATATATAGAAAGGATAGAGCACAATCTAGACTCATCTATGAATGTCACAGGTACATGCGCAACACATGAAATTACCATAATTTCATCCGCTTCAACCAAGAACACCATCTACAAAAAGTAAGTAATGATAGGCACATAGATCTTCATAACTTCCACAAATCTTTATGTGAACCTTTGAAAATTTCAGACAAAATACTAGAAAGCTTTAGTAGCAAACCCTTTGAAGTGCACCTTCAAATCTTCAACACATAGAGCTTTACAACATTCTGACCTTCTCAGCTCCACTGGCTACCTATACTATATTTTTTATAATTTTCTCAATATCCTCGACATATACAACCTTAAGCAAATTCAATGCTAATAGTGTTAACATCAATGAAAACCACATATCAACAACATAACCACAACATCCAACACCCTTTCCCCTAACCTCTATTGTGGCATGCCACCACCAACACCCTGAAATGATTTAAAATCAAAATAATTGGGCTTTTTCCCCATAACAAACTCTACATATAGTTTCCTCAAAAAATACAATGGGACCTCCAAATTAGCGTGTGGTGGACTATCAAATACCATATACCATATATCCCAAAAAATTTCACTCATCTGTGGATGTGTACACCACCTCATGGATATTCTAGATTTATTGGGAGGAATGGGCTTCCCAATAACAAGGTTGATAAAATAAGGGGCTAGATAGGATTTTTTATTTTAAGGTCTAAAATTTGTTTATAATAGAGATCATCTGCATAAAATTGTCTCATCTTCTCTCTAGATCATCAATGACTATCTAAATCAAAATCAATAGTCCTAATAGCATCCACAATGTTTTGCATCGCATATGCAAAATGTCTCACTTGTGGTGGAATCAATGCTTGATTTTGCATAGAATCGATTTTGATATTGAATGGATGCCACTTCATCATTTATACATGCTCACAAGCAAGCCTTATCAGATCTAGCGAGTGGTGGAGGTGGGATATTAGGTGGAGGGGTGAGGGGTGGAGGTGGTGGTGGTGGAGCCTGGGATGGAGGTGGAGGTGGAGGTGGATAACGTGCTAGATTGATGATATCGTCAATGTTAAATTGATCCATGATATCAAATATAAGTGCGCCTACATTAAATTATACAAAATTAACATACAAACTTATAAAATTACAATAAATAGTTAAATTTGAAACGTACATGCAAATTTGTTTAAATAGGATGTACATACATATACATACGCATACATACATTGATTGAACTTGAAAATGTGCATAAAAATTTCAAATTTTAACATGTACATACATTTAAAATAAAAAATATGATACATAATTTGCATGCATACATCATTCACCTAAACTATGTACAAACATACAAATTTCAAAATTTAAGATCTAGAACTATGCAATTTTAATACATGTATATACTAAAAACTAAACTTGAAACATTCACAAAAAATCTCATTTTATGTCTAACACATATATATTACATTTTTCCAACAGGAGAAATCATGATCTAGTAGATAGTCATAAAATATATACTATTATAAATTCATCATTATAAGTTCATAAATTCAAACAAATTCATAAATTCATGTCACTAAAAATATCCATCCAACCAAAATCATAAATTCACGTCACTAAAAATATCCATCCAACCAAATTCATAAATGCATCACACAAGATATCCATCGAACCAAATTCATAACTATAAGATCATTGTCTTAATGTATAAACTATTGTGGCTCTCTACTGCATCTCTGCATCTCTTCATTTCTTTGTGTTTTCCTTTTCAGAATTAGAAGTTCTCCTCTCCTCTGGCCATTTTTGATGCTCATCTAAGGTCCCATCCATAGCCCTAATAGCATCAACAACATTTTGCATCCTAGATGCAAACATCCTCAAAGGTGGTGCGATGCATTCTTCATTTTGAATAATGTTGATCTAATCCTAAATGGTTCTAACATTAGCATTGATTTGTGCTTGCAAGCAAGCACAATCAGTTTCACATGGTGGAGGTGGAGGGTTATGAGACCTGGAGTGGGTGGAGTTGGAGGTGAAGGTGGTGGAGGTGGGGGGTTATGAGGTAGAGTGGGTGGAGTTGGAGGTGAAGGTGGTGGATATGGAGGGCATGGAGGTGGATTACGGATATTGTTGAATTGATCCATGTGATCTCTAAGATATAAGTGAACTTGCATTAGAAATTTGTAATTTCAAAATGTAAGATACATGTTTAGGAAATACCTTTAAGCAATTCAATATAAATGGAATAATTGAATACAAATGATAAAATGTGTAAGCCTCATTTATGTGTAAGGCATGTTACTTGAATGAAAAAAAAATACTATTAATATAGGACAATTTATGAATGCTTTTAGTTTTAAGGTTTAGAGTTTCGGATTTAGGTTTTAGGGTAATAGGATGGCTTAAGGGGATCAATGTAGTAAGGTCCTAGTAAAAAATGACATGGCTTAAGTGAATAAAATTTGGTGAAGATTCCCAAGGCAACCAAATTTCATTAAGGTCCTAGGAAAACTTCACCAAATTTTATTCACTTGAGCCATGTAAGTTTGTCCTAGGACCTTACTAGACATAGATCCCCTTAAGCCATCCTATCACCCTAAACCGTAAATTGATCAACCTAGATCATGAAATCTCATTCATATTATAATCTTGCATGATATTATTATTGTTAAATTTAGTTTCCTTGGGAAATTTCACCAAATTTTGAGAACTTATTTGATCCCATTAAGAAATGTCAAATTAGGACCCCTTGTGACATACTAAATTATGGCGTAAGGGGATCTATGTAGTAAGGTCCTAGTACAAAATGGCATGGCTTAAGTGAATAAAATTTGATGAAGATGCCCAAGGCAACCAAATTTCATAAAGGTCCTAGGCAACTTCACCAAATTTTATTCATTTGATCCATGTCATTTTGTCTTAGGACCTTACTAGAAATAGATCCCCTTAAGCCATCCTATCACACTAAACCGCAAATTGATCGGCCTAGATCATGAAATCCCATTCATATTATAATCTTGCATGATCTTATTATTGTTAAATTTGGTTGCCTTGGGAAACTTCACCAAATTTTGAGAACCTATTTGATCCCCTTAAGAAATGTCAAATTAGGACCCCTTAAGAAATCCTAAAGTATGGCTTAAGGGGATCTATGCAGTAAGGTCCTAGTACAAAATGACATGGCTTAAGTGAATAAAATTTGGTGAAGATTCCCAAGGCAACCAAATTTCATTAAGGTCCTAGGAAACTTCACTAAAATTGTATTCACTTGAGCCATGTCATTTTGTCCTACGACCTTACTAGACATAGATCCCCTTAAGCCATCCTATCACCCTAAATCGTAAATCGATCAACCTAGATCATGAAATCTCATTCATATTATAATCTTGAACGATCTTATTATTGTTAAATTTGGTTGCCTTGGGCAACTTTACCAAATTTTGAGAACTTATTTGATCCCCTTAAGAAATTCCATATTAGGACCCCTTAAGACATCAATTTATGGTTTAGGGTGATAGGATGGATTAAGGGGATATATATCTAGTGAGGTCCTAGGATAAAATGGAATTTCTCAAGTGAATAATATTTGGTGAAGTTTCCCAAGGCAACCAAATTTCATTAAGGGCCTAGGAAAAAATGATGGCTTTAGGGTTTAGGGTTTAAGGAACTTAGGGTGAAGTTTGGGTGGCCCTTGGAATAATGGACTTGCAAGTTAGTGAACAACATTTTCTTGTGGAACAATTGATTGAGATATCTCTTGTTTTGACTGACCAACCTAGATCATGAAATCACATCCATATTATAATCTTTCACGATCTTATTATTGTTAAATTTGGTTGCATTGGGAAACTTCACCAGATCTTGAGAAATTCTTTGATCCCCTTAATAATGTCATATTAGGACCCCTTAAGACATCAATTTATGGTTTAGGGTGATAGGATGGCTTAAGGGGATCTATGTAGTAAGGTTAGGACAAAATGACATGGCTTAAGGGAATAAAATTTGGTGGAGTTGCCTAAGGCAACCAAATTTCATTTTAAGGTCCTAGGAAAAAATTAATGCTTTAGGGTTTAGGGTTTAGGGAACTTAGGGTGAAGTTTGGGTAGCCCTTGGAATAATGGACTTGCAAGTTAGTGAACAACATTTTCTTGTGGAACAATTGATTGAGATCGCTCTTGTTTTGACTGACCAACCTAGATCATGAAATCTCATTCATATTATTTAATGGTTGGGAGGAGAGCTTGTGGCCATATTGGTTTCTTTTTGAATTCTTCTTTCAGGTTTATATGCAAGAGTTGGAATCTGAATGGGGGGAATCATCAATCATATTTTTTAAGGGAATTTGATAGAATCAAAATTCTTTGGGAGTACCTATGTCTAAATTGTGAATTATGTACATAAAGTTGTTAAATGCTAGTAAATATGCATTGCAAGAAAAGTAGGTAGGGACATGATATTATAAAGCATTGTTGTTTTACTAAAATAGATTGGAAAAACTACATCTAGGAAAATAAAATAGGGAGGAAATTGAATTGGTTTAAAAGATGAGATAATTATTTTGAAAGGATCAAATATTCTTGTGATATTCTCTTTTTGGTGCAAATGTTGTTGGGTAGAAGTATGTGTTAAAGGTTTTCTTTGAACTGTAAAATAAAATTGATTATATTGTTTGTAATATTCACACAGATTGGGAAATTAATGGAATTAATTAACCAAGATAAGATTCTACTAATTATAATGGCACCTCTTAAAGAAAGAACTCTCTTGAATTATTAACTTTAACCTAGGCGTTCAATCTAATTGTAAATGTACAATCTTCACAATATGAATACAACCCATAATGACAAATAGTTTTCTAATAATAAAATAATTAAATGGTGTTAGATAGTATATGGTTATATGTCTATAGCAATAAATTTTTCCTATAAAAATAATTATATAAATGTAAAAAACATATATCAATATAGGTATATATGTTAACTATTAATATATTTTGGATTTAAATTATTCATACGTATATAATGTACCAATATATCAATTATATAATCTTCCACAATCTTTGATCCCCTTAAGAAATGCCATATTAGGACCCCTTAAGGCATTGGTTTACATTTTAGGGTAATAAACTGGCTAGTTGATGAATATTTTTTTATTTTATGAATAGACTGACTTATTTTGTAATAGAAACACATAATTATGTATTATTAAGATTGAGTTTGATGTATATTTTAACTTGATAATTTTTAATTGAATATAAGATTATTTTATTTAACATTTTTTTCATTAATATTTCCCACTTAAATGAATTTTATCATATAAAATGTATAATAAAATTAGTTAATGTTGAATCTTATTTTATTTTGGATTGTTTGGAATTGAAAGAACCTAAAAGAAAGAAAAGAAAAATATTTAGATTCATTTAGTGTCTAGGTAACTAGTGCAAATTGAGATTTTAGACTAAACTAGAAGCCTAATTAACAAGTAATTGACTAGAATGAGAGTTAATATTGTCAAAAGACAAGAGACAACACATGCAAACAAGAAATGGAAACAAGGCATGACTAAGAGAGATCAAAACATAAAACAGAAATGAATGCAAATATTATCTAATTGACAATTGGAAATGGATTGTACAAGGATTTAGGAATTTGCTAACTAAATTTGCAAAGAAACATTGATAATTTATGAATTGTAAGTATTCTTTAACATATTGTTTTCTAATCTAATTATAATTTAACATTGAAAGTAAATTTTAACATATTGTTTTCTTCATACAATGCAAATGAATTTTTTCCATTATCAAATATTCTTGAACTCGAAATTAGGGTTTTCAAATGAAAAATGATTTGTTTGATTTCAATTTAGGGTTTTAGCAAAAAAAAATGTTTGAATTCAATTTAGGGTTTCAAGAAGCAATTAGGGTTTTTAAATGCAATTTTTTTATTTCATTTCAATTTAGGGTTTTGAAATGCAATTTTTTGTTTCCTTTCAATCAAGGTTTTCAAATGCAATTTTTTTTGGTTTGATTGAACAATTTAGGTTTCAAAAGCTAAATTTTGTTCTTCAGATACAGTTTAAGGTTGATTTTTTCCTTTCTATTCAATATCTTCAGGGTTTCATTACATTTTTTCTTCTACTTCTACAAATCATCATTTCTACTGTTACAGGTAAATAAAATGCATAAAACACTAAATAAATTGGAAAAAAATATGCTAAATTCTATTATTGTATTAAAAATTTGAAAAAAAACATGAAAAAAAAAAAAAAAGTTGGGTGTGGAGGCACACCTGGAGGTCGTTGTCATCCTTGCCAATTCGGGATCCCATGTTGTCTGAATGAACTTAATTTCATTTGTTTTTTAAAAATAAATACCACCTTAAAACGAGATCCCATTTCGCGTCCGTCAGTTCAGGACCCATTAACAAACATGATCCCATTTTTAATTTAGGTTTGGGATCCTAAACCTAAACGAGATCCTTCCTTTTTTTTAAACGGGATCTCGATTTTGAAAATCGAGATCCCATTTTTGCAATGTCAATTTTTTTTTTGGCTAAGGTAAAAACTTCCATGTTTCGTGGACTCAACTTCTTGCACTTACCCTAAGCTCTATGTCTCTTTTGGAGTGGTGAGTTTGCAGTATTTCTATCTTCATTTTGACAATCCAATGTTACAATGCCTTAAAACTATGAACCTTATCTTTGTCCTTATAGACAACTGCGCCCTTTCAAGATTGCTCATGACATGTACAAACAAGGACTATAATTAAATGCATAAGGATTGTCCTTGGACCTTAGTGACTATCCTTTATCCTTTATTGGCCTTGCACATTCCTCTTTCACATATGATTGTGTTTTTTCATTATGATTATTTCTCACTTGCATGGTCTTCCTTCTTTGCATTTGGATAGTTACTTTGGGTAATGACTCCCCTTCATATTTGTCAATAATGATGACATTGTGATTGTCCTTTGTGGCTTGGTTGTCATATTTGAAGCCTCCTTTGTTAAAAACTCATGATTGCCCCTTCATGAAAATCCAAGCATGGACTGACCTAGGAAACTATCCTTCCTTTGATGTCCTTCCTAGGACTATCCTTCATAGATAAGATTGTATCTTCATTGAATTGGTTGTCCTATTTTGGTCTTCCCTTGCATTATTTCCTGAGGTCTCTACCTTCCATTATCCTTTTATTGTCTCATATAATTGTTGATGAAACCAAGACTATCCTATGACTTCTTGACTTGACTATCCTCCTAAAACAATATTCTCTTTAAAGAATTAACTATCATGATTCTTCTCAAGGTCTCTCCCTTGAATCTTCATGCCTTGATTTAGCTATCCTCATCTCATTTTACTGTGATAGTCCTTTCCTTGATACCTACTGTCATGATCCTCTTGAGACTACACTTCTATCTGAAGAAGCCCTTGCCATTACACATGAACAAAAGAATAAGAAACCCTAACTATTAGGAATCTTTGTACTCATTGCCATATTTAATAAAAATACTTTGTCTTGAACCATCATATAGGTCATGTTCTTTTTGAATTCACTATATTTCCTCAATTATAAACTAGACCATTAATTACTTCTTATTGGATTACCTATAACTATTTATCTTCGTAAAGGTTTTCCTCCTTAGATGACAATCTTCTTTTTTCTATTTGGTAACTTTGCAACCTCTTTGCCACTATCACCTTTCGAACTGCATATGCTAACTGTCATAGTCATGGCTTCTTCATTTGCCCTTTGGTCCCTTCATATATCAAAACCACTATGATTTTTTGACTACTCCTTATGAATGGCTAAGCGATTCATTATTTCATGTTTTCAAAAATCCTTAAAGTCTTACTTGGTATGGCTGTCATACATTGTAACCTTGGGTTTATACTTGAATTGTGACTACCTTCTTAGTGCCAAAAAACCCTATCCTAGGTCCACCTTCTTTAATTTAACTCTAACTATCCTTTTATCTTCATACCTCTAAGACTATCATGAGATCTTGATTACATTCATAAAGATTGTTAAGGACAAGGTCATAGTTGTAATAGGTCATGTACAGTAGGTCTTGAAGGCCATGGTCATAATCATAAACCATTGTTTTTCAATTGTTGTCTTTCATTGAGCACAACCATAGTCATTGTATTATCACATTCATTAATGATTTTCCTTCCTTCCTTTGATGCCCTTCCATTGATTCTCTTCTTATGATAGTCCTCTATAGATAAGACTATATATTTTCATTGTGATATCATGAACACTGTCTTTTATTGAGAAGACTATGATTGTCCTTGGATTTGTTGATGAACCATGGACTATATTTCATTTTTCATGGCATAAGCTATCTTTATCTAGTGAATGATTTTTGCGCCCTTTTTAATGTAAGATCAATTATTGTTGTTCTCTTTGATTATCTTTTTAAAACACTATATTTTCTTCAAATCTTCAAGACTATCCTACACACTTGATTTCATTCTTTGAAGAGACCTTATTGTTTAATGGAATGGTACACCATCATTTGTTGTAGACTATCTTCTAAGACCAAGATTACCCTCTTCAAACCTCAACAAAGAAACTTACTATTATATTGATTTAAGGAGGGTTTTATGATAGTCATTGTTGACAAGATCCTCATTATGATTGCTTGTCTATCTTTTCCCTATCATTGATGGATCATCCCTATATTTCCTTTGGCTTGGATATTTGGTTTTATGATTATCACTATACCCTAGATGAGCTACATGATGATAGTATGCTAAGCTCAACCGTTGAGGGAGCCACATTTTTCTCCATATACAACAAATTTTGAGTAGGTTTTTTTGACACATTTTCATGATTAGTAATGCCCTTAATCTCAATCATAGCTATGAAAACCTTTCTTGTGTATGCATTTAGGAGTCTTGAATGAAAGTTTAAAATGCAATAAATAAGGTTTTATTTAGTGCACCTATCATAATGAACCCCATATCTTTAACTTTGCATGGTTGGGCATGATTGAAAAATCACATGATCAACTACAACTCATTTAAACTCTTCATCTTCATGCTGAAATCATATGAAACTCCTCCAAATTCTCATGCAAATCCTTCAGACTTTAGCTTCAATAGAGAAAAAAACTCTAACTCCTCTTCCACATAATGTCTTATTTAGATTTTCTATTTTCCCTTAATGTTGGCACCCAAACATGAAGTTAACTCTTTAATTTTACCTTCCAATGTGAGCTTTTCCTTATTTTTGTGTGGGAAAAAGAGGTATTTGAGGAATAAGATTTTATATAAAATATTTAAACAAGATTTTAAAATAAAAACATTAAAACATTAATCTAGAAGTTCAAAACTTTAAGCTTTGGAATTGGGTTTGGCATCCTAAATGCTAGTCTAAGGTGAATGCTTTAATGTGATTTTCTGCTCTAGAGAAATTTCTTCATTATGATAATCTTCAAAAATGTGAGATTGTTGGTCCAAATAGATGTATCCTATGCCTTAGATGAAGAGTCTGGTTGACATCTACTCTTGGATTGTTCATTTACCATTTTATTTTATCGATCATGCTGTGATTTGATGGTAATTTCATAGAATAATTACGAATCTATCCAAGACATTTTTGTTAATTCATTGTGCCCTTCTTTGCAACAGAAAGCCCTTAAACTGTTGCATGATATTGGTTCAGGTTTAATTTGTTGGAATATCTAGTGGCAACATTATCAATGAATTTTTAATGATACTTCTAGTCATTTTTGTCAAGTTTGGGATAAAATAATGGATAATATGAAAGAGACTTGATAAGTTTAGATTAGATTATCAAGCAAATTCTTGGTGGGAATATAGAATGTTGATGAGATTTGGTATTTCAGTGGCTTCTCCTTTGTCTACTTCTTTCAAAAATCCTCATGTTTCTAAAATTATTAAATGGGTTTGTCCTCCTTCAAGTTTTGTTAAATTTAATTGTGATAGGGCTTCAAAAGCTAATCTTGGAAATAGATGAATACATTTTCTCATATTAGAATCTGATTCTAAAATTTTGATTGATAATTTCAAGCACAAATCTTCCTCTTGCTTTCTAGCAGTGACAACTTAATGGATGTAGGAAAGACACAGACACCGGTATTCATGGTTTCTTTGTTGTTCAATGGAGCCATACTAAAAGAAAAGGAAATTAGGTTGCGAATTTTTGGGCTAAATCTACTTCCAACTGGAATGATATCAAGATTGATATTAGAAATGATCGGGATTGTCCTATGTGGGATTCAAACAGAGCTTTCAAATATTTTTTGAATATTGACTGCAATGGCTTTTTGGATTCTTGATTTCTAGAGGGATGTCTCTTATTAGAATTATGGTTCTTAGGATGTCTTTCATTCAATCATTGTTATTTCGTTTGTTTATTGGCTTTTCTTTTGGTTCACTTTTTTTAACATAAAAGAAAATATTACTTATGATACTCACAAGATGAATAATCTTTATGGCTGTAAGGACTTATACCTTGGTTATGGAGATTAGAGGGTTCCTAGTCTTGTATCGATTGTCACTCTTCAATCCATTTGAATTTTCAAAATTATTTGGAATTGATGTGCCAAAATCTTTTTAAGACTGACAAACCCACTTTATAATCTATTTATATTGATAAGTAGGAGGTATTTTCCACAACGTGTCAAATTGTGATATTGCTATCAAGATTCAACCGTGTAGTTTTATGAGTCAAACTCATTGACCCATGTTTCATGAGTAGTGGTTTAGAAGAACCCATCTCTCATGATAATGCATGGTCCACTTAGCACTCATTGCATCTAGGTGATGCTCACTTGGCAAGGCCCAGTGCTTCACCTCTGTGAGCATCACCTAGATGCAATGAGTGCTAAGTGGACCATGCATTATCGTGAGAGATGGGTCCTTTTGAACCACTACTCATGAAACATGGGTCAATGAGTTTGACTCGTAAAACTACACGATTGAACCCTAATAACAATCTCACAATCTATTTCTATTTTAATATATTGTTTGCCTTAATATTAAAAATACAAGTGTTTTAAAATATAATTATATTTATAAAAAAATACCAAATACGACCATACCACCATCAAATTTAGGCCCTTTCTCCTTCCCAAGCATTAAACAAAAACGTAATTTTCAAGTTATTAATATAGGTTGCAATTGTTCCAGGTAAAAAGGAAAATAGTTGGAAAAAAGCGCCACACGACGAAAAGAGCAACATTAAAAGACGAGTCACAAATGTATACTGACCATAGAAAAGGCTTATTTTATCATTGTTTCCGTTTGTCAATGCTATCTGCTTGTCCTTCGTCAACGTTTTTGGGCTGGGCTTTGGGAGTGCAAATTACAGGGAGAGCTAAAGGCTCCCAGAGCAGAGATGCCGGCGTTAGGAACTCTGGAGGTGCTTCTGGTCAGCGCCCATGGCCTGGACAATACTGAATTTCTATGTAAATTCATTCATCTCCTCTCAACTTTCATGTTTGGAATCTATTAGATCTTTTGATTTTTGGTTGTAATATAATAAGCCATTTCATATGGATGGGACCTGGACCTGCAGATCTAAAATATTATCAGGTTTGTTTGAGCCGCGCAAATGGAATTGTTCTGATCAAAGAGATTGATGACTTATACCTTCTAATTGTTTTGATCTGCAGGCAAGATGGATCCTTATGTCCTCCTAAAATGCCAAACGCAGGAGCAGAAGAGCAAAGTTGCATCCAGTAAGTATATTATATTATCTGTCTATTTTATTTAACAAGAAGTCATATAATTTTTAGGGTTTACATGGTAAATATGTTGCAGTCATATAATTTTTAGGGTTTACATGGCAAATATGTTGCAGATGAAGGCAGCAATCCGGAATGGAATGAGAAATTTGTTTTTAAGCTGTCAGAAGGGGTTTCTGAGCTGTTTATCAGAATAATGGACAAGGATAGATTCAGCGCCGATGATTTCGTTGGAGAAGCAAAGTAAGTGATAAATCTCTTCCAATTTGCACAGTTTTCTTGTAATCTGACGTTTCTTGAAAGACAGTCTTCTAAACCCTAATGGCTGCACAGTATTCCATTGAAGGGAGTGTTGACGGAAGGAAGCATAACTCCTACACCTTATAATGTTGTTCTCATGGACAAGACTTACTGTGGTCAGATCAAAGTGGGACTCACTTTCACTCCCAAGGCAAGTCACAATTTTCTCTACAAAAAAGCTTCTGGAAAGAACTCTGTTAATGGTTTTCATGACCATGGATATTACAGCGAGACCTAAAATGGTAGTCTTTATTACATCTGTTAGAATAGAAGACATAGATCTTGAAAGCAGACTTACTGTTAGGGAATTCTTCATTTTTGGAAGATGTTGACTGAAGGACATGATTGATACATTTGTTGCAGGAAGAGTGTTATGTGGAAGAAGAAGAGATGGAAGGAGGCTGGAAAGAAGGATCGTTATAACTGATTACAGTTACCTACTTATTCAGATTCAAGGGCTTAAAACCGTTGAAGATTAGTTTTCTTCTTAAATGCTTTTGGTGTGAATTTCGGTTTGACGAGTAGATAATTGAAGTGGAGGGTTGTTAAAATATGTATCATTGTCTATGTTATGGACGGATGCATAGAAAATTTAATATTTGAGGTATGTTATTTTATTTTAAAATATATATCATTTGTATTTTAATTTTTATGTATATGATCGTGTAAAGATAATATTTTGAGATTTAATTATTAAATTTATATTTCTTATTAGAATATTAAAAATATTTTTGTGTATAATTTGAATGAAACTTTATGATGTATGGTAAAGTGATTTTTTCTTTAGCATTTCATTATCTTAAAAAGTTGAGAGTTGTTTTATTTTATGTATTAACTTTATTTTTATTTTTATTTTATTAGTAATATGAGAATTTTAAGTTTATTTCAAGTCAAGTGATGTCACAAATGAGAGATCTCATCCCTCGCATGAATGCATTACCTTAACATGAATAGTTCAAATTTGTGAGTTTACTAGCTTAGTAAAGAATAGTACAAACTCGTGAGTTTAGTAATCTAACAAAGACATATAGTATTATATCGTAGATCAACGTAGAAAGTAGATTTATAAGTTAAACCTAATTGCATTCAAGTTCTTAATGAATGCAAATTACACTTTGAAAAATATTTTTTTTAAATCATAAAATATGTTTTTGAAAAATCTATTATTTTCACCTGAATAGTAGAAAGGAGTATAGATCTTTCAATACTTGGTACTAGTTAAAGATCATTGTCATTAGTTGTCTACTAGTATGAAAACACTAAATGATAAAGATATGGTAGCATTGGTCTTGCAAATCTTGTCATCATCCTACGACATATATGTTGAAGATCTATATATAAATGTGGATATCCAAATGCTTGAACAAGAAGGTATAAATATCTCTTTTATAGGAGCATATGTATGATCAAATAGAAGCACCAATCTCAAAAACTATTGTGAATGCATATGATGTGTATATCAAAGCTAAAGGTACACACAACACTAGTAGTTTATCAAATTACTCTGTAGAAAATATAATACAAGTACCATATCAAAATGTAATTACTTTTACTATGATGAAATTGGATATATTAAGTGAAATTGATAGAAAATAAAAAGTGGCTTGACAAAAAAATAGAAAGTGAAATAAATAAGTGTTACTTAGATTGATGAGAAAAAGGTGACAAAAGAATATGCATTTGTTACATTACAACTCTAAAATATTGTCCATGACATGGTATTTTGGTTGAAGTGCATCTAGAAACTATATATACTATAGCAAGTGTTGTTTAACATTTATGAGAATGAGAGTAAAAGTGGATTTGTTTCATTAGATAATGGTTGCATTGAATAGGTCGAAGAATACTATAAGTTATAATTTACAGAATGTTTAATATGCCCTTGAAATTAAGAAAAATATTCTCTATGCTAGTAAAGAAATAAATAATCCCAACATTTTGGTGAGCTTTCAAAGAAATGAATGTATGATCATAATTTTCATAAATTAATAAATTATCATGCATTACTAGTGGTGGACGCTAGTAGTTTTCTTTGGTAGGAGAGGTATAAACACTTAAAATTACTAGTATTTGTTTTTATTTAGTAAGATTAAAATGCTTGGTTGATGGACTAAATCCATCTAGGAATGTTAATAGGAAGACTAACATGGTTGATGTTTTAAATCCATCTAGGAAATTTATTCAATGCATATAAAGAAATTCAAATGGGAACAAATTTGATACTTATTTCATATTTATAAAGCATGTCATATTCATCAAATCTTTGATCTAGTACATAATAATTTGAAAGGTTTAATGAATATTTAGTGTTTAGTATAAAAATTCTTTTAATGGGTCAATGAGATTTTCAAGAAAATCTGGGTGTATTTTCCAATTGGTAGTGTTACCATAATTCTTGCCCCTTTACAAAAATTGTGTTCACTTAATTAAATTTTGGCTAAGTCTGAAAGTTGTCAGTCTTTCTGGTGGTTTTCAAAAGTTTGTCGGCCCTTGCCTAAGTTATCATAACCTAACTCTCATATGATATATTGTGATTTTTCCTTTGAATTTGGTCTTTATTAAGTTTAGAAAGGTTTGTCGGTGTTTAAAAGAGTTGTCCCAACCTTTGTAAGTTCCAATGAAGTTAAAGATAAATCATTTTAGATTTTTGTTGAGGTTTCAAAACCTTTGTCGGTCCCCAACAAGATTGTCAAAACTTCTTTTAGTTTCGTTCATTGGTAGTAAAGGCTTTGTTCTAAAAAGTAATGTTTGAGAATACACTAAGGAAAAAGTGTTTTTGGATTTTATGAAGGTTGTGAAACCTCCCTCGGTCCCCGACAAAGTTATGAGAACAACTCATTCTACTGAAAAGGTGCTTCTTAGTCGTTCTTTTTCAAATATTTAAAAAGTGGTTGAAATGAAAGGAAGACGTGAAAGGTTACACTCGCCAAGCTCGATAGATGTGAAATTAACCACTCACCTACTCAAACATTAATTACATATGGAAGGTTTATAGTATTTCAATCTATTCAAAAATACATAATTCAATTGAAACAAGAGAAAGAGTTGGAGTAAACTGGAGGAGAAAATTCTTATAGTAGTTGGTTTTAGGAGTTTGGAACACATTAAAAGGTACTATCTCTATGTCTAAATAAGATGTAAATTATTGGGGAATTTTATTTTTGAGATAGAAGGACTGTTCTAGTATAACCTTTCTCGTTGTGAATTTCATATATATCATAGGGTTTCTGTCATAATGAAATACCATTATCAGGGCTATGAATATGTTTCCAGCTTAACTAGCACCATACCAAAATTGGGGATACCAAGCTAGGGCATGTGAGTTTGGATGAGTTTCAAGATAGAATTGGGAAACCTAATCCTCCACCCATCACACAAAGGTTAATTGAAAGTGGGTTATTGCAAGCAGTTGCTTTCCCTATTGCAATTTAGAGTTTGGATTTGATAATGGAATATATAAATAATTATGACCATAAGACATGAGAATTCGGGACCAAGGACAATAGGTTGATGGTAAAATTTTAAAGAGATACCTTTGCCTCATATCTGAAAATACCTGAGAGAATAATATTCGATATTTGATTTCATTTTGTCATAGACTTATTTTTCAGAGAAGAAAGGGTCATATAGAAACACAATTGTCAGAGAATGGCTCACCACACCTAAAAAGGGTCAATCCCAATTACCCAAGAACTTGCACAAGAATCATTTTGTAAATGAGATTTCTGATACAATTATATTGTTGCATAGGCTAATAGGAAATGAGAAAGCTCATTAATTTGAGGAATGGATGTAGTTTTCATCCAAATTATATTGGGAGGGACTCAATCTTTTGATTGGGCTCAACTTATCGGTGATCAGATACACCACATGATCATCCATATTTTACTTAACCAAATATTATATATGTCTTCATACTTGATACATGTCATTGCTAGTACAAGGCCTTGGACAGGATTGAGACCAAGTTTGTTTCCACAAAAAGAAGTTCCAATCTTTGATTATTATGATAAACTATAATTGGGTAAAAGTTATTGCCATAACAAGAGGATTACTAGTACTTTCACCATGAGATTAACCCATGAATTACAAGGAGATATTGTTGTGATCCTAATAAAATGCTACTCCTAATGTGAGATGCTAGATAGAAAACTAATAATGCAAGGAAAAGAAGTAACAAGATAAAAGGGCACCTCAACGATTAGCCTAAGAAAATGGACAATATGAAAGTAAGATAAAACAAATGGAATGCTTCTTATACCTTCATGTTGTTGCTTTCTTGGTTGGCCCTTGATTTTTGAAGTCTTGTGTGCTCCTTGGATGACAATGAAGTGAAGTGGATGCAAGATGCAAGATGATGCTAAATGCTATAATAAATGAGAGATTGAATGACAAATTTGCAAGAGTTTTGTTGCAAAAGACTTGATCCCCAAAATGAAGGAAATGAGGGGGTATTTATAAGTTAATTGGAATTCTCTAGAGAATTCAACGGTTGGGATTGATCCAACAAAGATCAAGATGAAGGGCTATGGTGAGTTGAGGACTCACAAGCTCTCACATCTTGACATGTCGAAGGTGAGATGTCTTAGGATGGAGTGATGTGGAAATGAGGTGGAAGAGAAGGACAAGAGGTGGAAGGGAAGTACATGAGGTGGATGAAGGACAAGTACCTTTGAGGTACCTTGGGGGATGAGAAGATTTCCTCAAAAAGGAACTTCTTGTCCCCAAATGAGGATGAAAGAGACTTTTGAGGAATTTTAGAATTCCTCAAAATTCTCCATGGGAAAAGGGGAAGTATGTGGGAAAAATAAATGTAAATTAAAAATGTACATTTAATGGAGGGTTCGTTGGATAAAAGGAGGTCTCCAAAAAGCTGGAGATTTTTCACATGTGGGAGATGTGACAAGTCCAAGGTTCTAGAAGCCTTGGGCACATGTAAAATGACATGTCACATTTGCATGGGGGATGAGAAAGACTTTGGAAAGATAAAAGTGAATTAAAAATTCACATGGGGAAGAGGGGAACCTTGGTTAAATAAATGTGAATTAAAAATTCACATGGGAAAAGGAGTCCAAGGTAAAAATGGTAAGTGGGAAGGTTGACCAGAAAAGGTAAGCCAAATGTGGCTAATAATTCTGATTAAGGTTGTGCAAACACAGGATTAAGATAATTATTGAGAGATTAGAGGCAAGTGGAAGATTATGGAGGATGTGTCACTTAATCAAGATTAAATGGTGCACATCCTAATCACAGATTAATTAATTTAATCCGGATTAGAAGAGGGTTATGGAGAATGTGACAAGGAGAGAAAAATGGAAGAATTAAAAATTGGTTTTAATCCAAATAGGTTAAATGACCAAATTAAATAATTTTTCATGTTTATTTAATTTAGAGAAGGAAAGGGGGTAAGGTAAAGTATTTAATTTATTTAATTACATACTTTAGGAAGCTTAGGCAGAAAATGAAATAATGATTAAATAAATTATTTAATCACTATTAATGGAATAAATGAATATAATAGACGATTTTGATCATATGGAAGTGATCAAATTTGAATGTCTACATTTTGCTCCTCTTCGAAGTACTATTAGAATAACTGTGCTTCAAAGAAAAGAAAGTGCAGATGACTCTATAGATGAATTAATCAGAAAATGATGCCCTAGCGTGGGGAGGAGGATTTGAAACAAAATTAATGGAGTAATGGATGAATATGCCCCGATCCAGGGAAGGGTTGATTATGGCCGAGAAAATTGGTAAATGTGAAGGGTATGCCCCCTCGAGAGGGTGACGAGGGAAAAAGAAGGGTTCTGGGCAACATCGCAATAAGAAGAAACGGATGGTATGGTTGGAAAGAAGGCAAAAAATTAAGCAAGTTTTCCTTTTGGACGAAGTTAATCGGACAAACGGGGTGCAAATGGTGGCCCCGAAAAGTGAAGGGATTAGTCAGAGGAATAAAAAGGTAAATAAAAGGTAAAAAATACCTTTTAAAAGTGAATATAAGGTAATTTTGAAAATTACCTCATCTCATTTGCACTATAGCAATTGAGAGAAAAAGAGAAAGAGCAAGTAGACGAGGAGTGAAGATGCCGGAAGATAATGACACCGAGATCGTCTACCGGATAGATGAGGTCTGACGGTCGTACAGACAGCAGAATGGGCCCCGCCAGGTAAGTGACAAAACCCCTCATGCATTATTTTGAAATTTTAACACATTTGTCATAATTTTATCAAAAATGTAAAACATGGGTTTTGTGGGCGGGAAAAAATGAAAAAATGGGTAGGAAATAGATTAGAATTTTTTTTTAAATGATTTTTGTGGGGAAGAAAAGCGAATCATCACGCCCGTGAGGCGGGGGATCCTTATGGTGAGGCAGGTCGCCCGACAGGCGAAGGCACCTGACCAGAGATACACTTGTGCGGCAGTCGCCTGTGCAGTGCTTGCCCAAATAAATGAGGTCTTGGGAGGCACCCGGCCAGTGATCCCACCCGTGCATGGCCGAGATCGCCCAGCAAGGCGAGTCCACTGTAAGCGAGGTGGACGAGTAGCCGCCGCCGCTCCCGGTGGGAAGCGCCCGCCGAGGGTGGGGTCGCCCTCTGAGGCGGATCACTCCTGGTAAGCCCAAGGTGGGTGGGTTCGCCCCGCTACAGGGGGCGCATCCGCCCCGGCAAGCCGCGGGCGGGTCCGCCCTGCTGCAGGGGGAAAATCCGCCCCGGCAGGCCATGGGCAGGTCCGCCCCACTGCAAGGGGCGGATCTGCCCCGCTACAAGGGAAACAAAGAGAGGAAGACAAAGAGAAACAAAGAGAAAAAAAGAAATGTGTGGCAGAAAAATGTGACGAAGAATTTTAACAAGGGGGATGATTTTTTGCAGGATTTTGGTAGATTGCGGACTCACGAGCGGAGGTCGAAGGCATTGGCATCGTCGATTGAGGCAATGACCGGAGCGGATCATGTAGCTTTGGAGCAGGCAGGGTTACTGCACTTAGTGCAATTTCTTGAGATGAGGGCTCACCGGGTGATGTTGACAGCCCTGATAAAGAGGTGGAGCTTGGCCACGTCGACGTTTCATTTGTCGACTGGGGAGATGATTGTGACACTGGAGGATGTGTGGCGGATCCTGAGGTTACCGATAGTGGGACGAGTAGTGTGCGAGGAGGAGTTGAGAGGAGAGCAGTTAGATGAGACCGTTCTGGTGTTAATTGGGCGAGATGACTTGTCGATAGAGAGGGGGAGGTTGGATGTAGATAGATTTCTGTACTAGGGGGTGTCGGCATTACCACTGTTTCTATGTTGCTTGATCAGCGGGATTCTTGTGCCAGATCGGAGTAGGTGCTTTTGCAGCCTACAGTACATGGGGGTGATTCGACATATTGTCGAGTGGAGGGATGGGCAGTTCTCTTGGGGGTCATGTTTATTGGCCCAGTTATATCGAGACATGCACGTGATTTGCTATCGGGGGGTGCAAAGCATGATGCACCAGACACTACTGTAGGTATGGGGATGGACGCAGATCGCGGTGACGAGGCCCATAGTGATCCGAAGAGGAGACTTGGATGAAAGAGAGTCATTGGCATGGCAGTTTGGGGCAGCCAGGGGCTACATCCTACGGTATGAAACACAGGGAGAGGTGGAGCGATGGAGGAGAATGTTTGATAATTTATGGGGAGAGGACATTATATGGCGACCATACATGTTTCGACGGTTTAGAGGAGGAGAGATAGCGAGGGTTATTTATGTGTAGATGTTTCCTGATTGGGAGCCCGGTGCATATAGTGGAGATGCATCGGCCAGACTGAGTGGCGTGACAGTTTGGACTTGTGCAAGACATTCTGGGAGTGTCGGTTATGTTTCGTCGGCTTACCAGAGAGGTACCCTGGGGGGCGGCGTTGTCAGCGAGGTGCGTGAGGGAGGTGTGGGTGATGGCAGGTGAGGTGCCCTATCCAGGGAGGTGGGAGGGTCCAAAGGATGCTGGAGTGACAGATCGATATGATCGGTGGTTTCGTAACCACCGATGGGAGAGGGTGACACCGGAGGTGCTAACCGTGGGAGCCGCAGAGGGGGGGCCAGAGGATGAGCAGGAGGAGGGATAGGAGGAGGAGTCGGAGCAGGGTGGACATGAGGATGATGGACATGAGAGTGGTGGTGCAGAGGAGGGGGTCGTGGGAGATTAGCTAGCGAGGAGGGGTAGAGTCAGGAGGATTCAATGGCCGAGGAGGGCGAGGAGAGCTGTGGTAGAGGAGATGGAGGCAGGAGGGGCAGGTGGCGGAGGGGAGGAGATAGAGGTGGTGAGATTGGAGAGCGAGCCAGAGGTGGAGATGCTTCGGGTGGTGGAGGGGAGGGTTGCTCAGCTAGGGATTGGCGGTAGAGTGCGGCGGAGGCGAGTGCAGGTGAGAGTTGAGCAAGAGGAGGGGAGAGTCTTAGAGCCGCAGGTGGATGTGAGAGTCAGAGATCCGCGGGAGGAGGGGAGAGCCTCAGAGCCGCAGGTGGATGTGAGATCCAGAGATCCATAGGAGGAGGTAGAGAGGGTGATGGATGTTACAGGACAGCCCAGGGAGAGGCCTAAGAGTAGTCGACAGAGGAGAGTCCAGCCAATTGAGCAAGAGGGGAGGAGACTGATGAGGGTGGGGAGGAGGGGATGGCCGCGGCGGATTCAGGTGATGAGTCAAGCAGAGCCGATGCAAGAGGAGAGTGGGGGGGAGGCGATGGAGCCCTTAGCCATAGTACCAACAGCTGTAGTAGATGATCCGGTGGTGTTATTGAGAGGGTCCCAGGCGAGGATATGCATGTTAGAGGGGGAGTTGAGGAGAGTAGAGGCGGAGGTGCAGAGGGTGCGGGAGACAAAGATGGTAGTGTTTGAGTGCGTTGTGGGCCAGTTGACGATAGATATACAGGTGGTGGAGAGAGAGAGGGATGAGATGCGAGTAGAGAGGGAGAGAGCACGGGGGGAGTTGGCTCGGGTGACATGGGACCGAGATAGGCTAGAGACAGCGATGACAGTTGCTCAGATGCGAGGTTAGCCAGAGTCAGCAGGAGGGGGAGATGGAGGCACTGAGACTTTAGGTGACAGGATTTCAGGAGGAGAGGACAACACTACAGGAGAGGGTATCTTCGCAGAGGCATCTGTAGAGGAGATGAGGGCGAGACTCCCGGCTACAGAGGTCAGATTAGAGACGGTGTAGCGGGAGAGAGAGAGTGCACAGGACAAGTCCAGGCTCTACAAGGGGAGAGGGACAGTGTACAGGTATAGATACAGGTACTACAGGGGGAGAGGGACCATGTACAGGTACAAATGCAGGCATTATAGGGGGATAGGGACAGTTTATGGAGACAGGTCCAGATCCTGCAGTTCCAAAGAGACTCAGCGGTGGGCCGGGCATAGAACACTGAGAGGGATATAGCACAGATGCAGGCACGTCGCGGGCAGGGTGATGACACAGTGCTAAAGACTGTGTGGGTAGAGAGGGAGAGGTCCGCAGAGCAGATACGACTCTGACAGTGGCACAGGAGGCATGGGAGCAGGAGCGGGGTGATTCCACAATAGTGGTTTACAATTTTTGGCCAAACTGGACACTGAAATTATTATTTTTAACTAAATCTTCACATTCGGGCACCTATAGTGGCTAAACCGTGAGGAATTTGAAAATGATGCAAACTAGAGTCTCATCACATTTTGTCTTTAGATTCTAAAAATATTTTTTTCAAATTTTTTGGAATAAGATTGCACTTCTTTTTCCATCTCCCACAAAAACTGGTTTTTTTCAAAAAACAACATTTTTAAAAAGTGACGCTCACCGTATACAACATAACTTTTTTTGTATGAAGGATAAAATTCTATTTTTTTTGAATTTAGATTTGTAACTATGATATCTAGCACTTTCATTTGGTCTCATAGTTTTTTATTTAATATTTTTTCCTTAATAGAGTTTTGAAGTCAAACTAATTTCAATTCAGACATAAGTAGACTGTATACAACATAACTGTTTTTGTATGTATCAAAATTCAATTTTATTTTTTTTAATGGATCAAGGACATCAATACCCAGCACAAAAATATTTTTTAAAAAAATGTTTTGTTAATTTTCTATTTTTCCACATGTGCAAAATAGAGAGCTTGATTTTCGGTGAAAAACCTATGTTTAATAAAACTAAAAAAAAACATACATAATAAAACCAAAAAATATTAAAATTATATTCGTGGGATAGCTCATTTCAAGGACTACCATAATCATTTGAAAAAAAAATTAAATGAATTCATTTGACCCCCCAAAAGTTAAATCAAAAGTGATTTTTTATCAGCATTTTGATAGGTGTAAAGGAGACTCATTTATAGGTATTGTTTAAAACTAGCAAGGTTCTATCCAAGGGGGTTTGATCTAAGGTGGTTTGATCAAAGCCTCTTCAATTGGAATCCTTAAAATGAACTTTTAAAGGCTTAAATCATTATATTTTCTAAAAATATGTGATTTCAACAAAAATCAATTCCTCTCAAAAATTGTAAACCAGCTTTGTGGGATCACCCTGCGACGGGCCATGAGCAGAGAGTGAGATAGGTATAGGCATGAGCAGAATGTCATTTGATACCAAGCTGGGCAAAGAGACGATTATATGTAGGAGGCAGCGTACTGGAGGTGTGCGTATGAGTAGGTAGTGCCAGATCCAGCGTAACGTACATCGCAGTATGTTAGGTAGAGACCCTAGATGTCAGCACCGTCCCAGTCTTTAGGGACACGGACCAGAGGGTTTAGTGATTTCCAGTCGGCTCCTTCTCAGTTTGGGACCCTAGGGCGTGAGTCTCAGGGGACTCCGACACACAGGGGACCAGTACTTGAGTCTCCATAGAGGTCAGGTGTGGGTAGCTCAAGACATGTAGATGACAGGTGACAGGATATAGGTGCTTTTGACAGGTACCGGATGGTAGTGTAATGAATATATTCAGATGCACTTTATTTTGAGCATGATATGGAGGTGAGTATGTGGTGACAATATTTTAGATATGGACATTGTATTATTATGATGATAATATGTGATGGTCCCCATTGATATTATGCCACATATTTTGGTGATGTATGGTATGCATACAATGTTTTATTGATGTTTCTATGATAGCTGATGTATGTTATGCATATGTATATGATGTGTTTGTGGTGATATGGATGTTGTTTTATGATGTGAGTGTTTTACTTATGCATATGTGATTATGGATAATGTTAATGATGATGTAAGTAATATGGGCCTATGAATGATGTATGTATGTAATATGGATGAACCTAATGTGAATGATGTAATTTGGTTAAATGAACTTAATGAATGTATGCAATATGGATGGATGTTAAAATGAATAAATGAATTTAATGAATGTATGCAAAATGGATAAATGGATGGATGTAAAATGGATAAATGAATTTAATGAATGTAGACATAAGTATCAATGGGAAGGTGATATGTGGAGGGTGTGTAAGGTGCAGTACCTATCAAAGACCATAAGGATCCTGAGAAGAAAAGTTAGTAAGAGTGAATGAGAGTTTGCACAACCAAAATCACAAGTCATAGATGTAGGAGTAAGATAGGATGAGGGGGGAATATGCAATGAGATGAAATGCAACATGAATGCAATTTTCCATCCTTTCGAGCACTGATTTTTTCTATAGCATAAGACATCGGGCGTCAGGGTATGTAAGCCAAGACGGATTAATGTCTAATGCATAAAACAAACACGACAAACAAGGAGGATATCTCAATACCCCAAAGTCGCAATGACTTTGGTCAGGCCAGGTATTGGAATAACCACAAGCACAAAGAGATGCCCCCACATAACACGAGATCCAAAAAGAATCCCGGTGGGTACCATGTGGGGCACCCCAATAGACAACAAGAAAATTCAGGAGATTTCCCTATGTTAACTAGGAAAAACACACCATAATATGAAGGATCATGGCGATCTTGACTAGTGTTTATAGGGAGCTCAAATGATAAACAAAATCCAAAAGTACCAAAAGATCGTAATCAATTACAAGCATCCTTTGCCATAAGATCCCAAGGATGGATGGGGTTGATGTGGTCTGTTAGGAAGGATGCATCCTGTTAAGACCGATGATGGATACTAAGCTAAAGTGACCTAGATGATGCAAGATGATTGTCATTGGGCAGATTTCTTGATACGAGGAGACCTTATTTGTGAAGAATCAGCGATGATAGGGGCATTCTTGACAACAAGACAACAACAGGATGAGACACAACCTAACAACCTAGGGGCTCAAGGGTTGATAAAAATATCAACCTTGCCTACGTGAAAGCGTAAAGACCTCGTAGTTTAGGAAAAGACCATGATAAAATAGTGGAAAGTGGACTGATGGAAAACGATGGATGACCAAGACAAACACAAGCCCCGGGGGTAGATCAAAAGATCAACCTTGCCTACGTGCAAGCGCAGGGGCAACGTAGTTCATACATGACAAAAAACCGAGGATGGATAAGATCAAAAAGTGGACAGTGAGGACAGATGATGACGGACAAAATGCCTCAGGGGCCGATCCAAAGATTAGCCTTGCCTACGTGCAAGCGCAGAGGCATCGTAGTTCAAGAGGGGGTGACGATAAAAGCAGAAAGAGGGTGATGATGACAGAAGATGGAGGACGAAGACACGGAGAAGCCCCGGGGGCAGATCAAAAGATCAACCTTGCCTACGTGCAAGCGGAAGGGCAACATAGTTCACCATGAGACCTATATGGAGACGACCACGAAGAGTGAGCCTAGATGAAGACAAACACAACAATGAGGTGACACAAGCTCAGATTAGGATTATAAGATCAAGATTGTAGATAGAAAATGATGGTCGTCCAATGCTCAACCATAATATACCAAACGATGAGGTGATGCAAGTGGATGGAAGGATATGGGGATTGAGGAGTCGGCAGGTAAGTCATAGAGTAACTAGGACGTGAGGTAGATAATGATTCAGCCCTATACGAGAGGCACCTGTTGCTAGGTTTTCACCAATCGTACGTATCCAAGGCGCCACACAGGGGTGGTTTTCACCATAGGACGGATTATTTCTCTTTACTATTTTGGATTTTTGGATTTTTGGATTTTTTTGTATTTTTGACTTTTACCAGGAAGGATACCCCAACTGACCTAAGTGTAGAACTTCTTTAAATGCATGATGTTGATGGGTTCCTCCAAGGGCTCGCCTTCAAGGGTGGAGAGCCTGTAAACACCAGAACCATACTTCAAGGTGATGACATAAGGGCCCAACCAGTTTGCTTCAAACTTACCTTTCTTCTCTCGATCTTGTTGATTCCGCTGATTTTCTTTTAGGACCAAATCACCAACCTCGAATTGGTGTAGGAAAACTTTCTTATTGTCGCTCCTTTTGAGTCAGTGTTGATAAGCTTGTAGATGGTTATAAGCCTTGACCCATTTTTCATCTAGCAATTCCAATTGTGCCAAGCGTGCCACTCGGGTGTCTTCATCAGTGATGAGATTCTTGAGGGAGATGCGGAGTGAAGGGATTTCAACTTCGATTGGCAAGATGGCTTCAATGCCATAGACAAGAGAATATGGAGTGGATCCGTAGGGGTACGGATGGATGTACGGTAGGCCCAAAGAGCGGGATGGATATGGAGGTGCCAATCACGACCAGTGTTATTGACCATCTTCTTAATGAGTTTGATCAATGTTTTATTAGTCGCTTATGCCTACCCATTACCTTTGGGGTAATAGGGAGTGGACCAACGATGTTGGATATGATACGTGTCACAAAGGAATTTCATGCACTTATTTTTGAATGGCTTTCCGTTGTCGGTGATGATGGTGGAGGGGATACCATACCTGCAGAGGATATGGTAGAGGATGAACTTAGAGATCTGAATACCAGTGATTTGAGTGAGTGGAATGGCTTCCACCCACTTGGTGAAGTATTCAGTGGCTGTGATGATAAAGGTGTGACCATCTGAAGATGGAGGGTAGATCTTGCCAATCAAGTTGAAACCCCATTGTGAAAACGGCCAAGGTGTTGTGATAGGTTGGAGATCTTGTGCTGGAGCGTGAATCAGATCTGCATGCTGTTGACAAGGAAGACACTTTTTGACATACTCACAAGCATCTTGTTCCATTATGGGCCAGTAATATCCTGCTCTGAGAATCCATTTGGCTAGGGCCATACCATTAGAATGGGCCCCACAAATACTGCTATGTACTTATGTTAATGTTGTGCGGGCTTCAGTTTCGTCTAAACAACGAAGGAGAGTTCCATCATACCCACGTCGATAAAGTGTATCATCGATAATGGTGTAGCAGGTCGTGCGTTGGATAAATGATTTACATTGGTTCCTTGTGAGATCAGGTGGGAGGGTGTTGTCATGAATGTAGGTGTAAATTTCATGGTACCAAGGGGATTCAGAACCTACAATAGCACACACCATATCATTCTCAGGGATATTGTACGCTGGGATTAGGAGTTGCTCAACTAGGAACTAACAATTTGTGCAATCTTTTGGCATGTTGAGGAGAGAACCAATGGTAGCCATAGCATCCGCTGCCTTATTCTGGAGTCTCGGGATCTGCTCAAATTGGATGGTAGTGAAATATTTCTTGAAGTCATCCACCATTCATTTGTAAGGTAACAACTTTTCATCTTTTGTTAGAAACTCATTGTTGACCTGTTTTATGACTAACTGGGAGTCACCAAAAACTTGCAAATGAGTGATGTGCCATTGAACTGCAATTTTGAGGCTGGTGAGAAGGGCTTCATATTCAGAGATATTGTTGGTGCAGGGAAATGCCAACCTGAATGATTTTGATATGTAGTCGCCTTGGGGGGTGATAAGCAAGATTCCTACCCCTGATCCATTATGAGTGTGTGATCCATCAAAGTACAATGTCCAGGTGGTGGCTTCTGAGACTGCAAATACTCCTTCATCTGGAAACTTAGTTTCTATGGGATAAGTGTCCACTAATGGGGCTGCCAACTAATCGACTATTACTTGTCCTTTAATGTCATTTCTATCTACATTCTCTATATCAAACTCACTGAGGAGCATGATCCATTTAGCCATCTGACCAGTCAGGGCTGTCTTGGATAGTAGGTACTTGAGGGGGTCGACTTTGGATATTAATTTTATAGGATGGCTAAGCATATAGTGGTGTAGCTTTTGTGTGTTGAAGACCACGACAAGACATGCCTTTTCCATTGGTGAATAATTGAGTTCATACCCGACCAATGTGTGACTAATGTAATAGATTGACCGTTCCTTTGAAGATTCATCATGTTGTGCCAATAATTCCCCCAATGCAACCGACGTGGCAGATATGTACAACAGGAGGGGTTTGCCAGGGATAGGTGGCATCAAGATCGGCAGGTGGGCCAAATATCCTTTGAGCATGTCGAAACCCAACTAACACTGTTGATTCCACTTGAAGCTGGTGTCTTTCTTGAGAAGGTGGGTAAATGACTGACATTTATCTGCAAGTTGGGCTATAAACCGGTGAATGGATTGCAGTTTCCCTTGGAGGCTCCTTAATTGTTTTAAATTTCTTGGTGGAGGCATATCCATGATAGCTTTCACCTTAGCTGGGTTAGCCTCGATGCCTCTTCGGGACACTATGAAGCCCAAGAGTTTCCCTGATGTGATACCGAACACACACTTTTTTGGATTTAGTCGAAGCTTGTATTATTCTAAGCGCTCAAAGATCTGTTTCAGAATGGCAGGGTGCTCTTCCCTGGTTCCATATTTTGCCAATAGTTCATCAACATAATCTTCCATGATGATGTGGATGAGGTCATGGAATATGACCGTCATTGCCCGTTGATAGGTTGCCCCTGCATTTTTGAGACCAAAGGGCATGACATTGTAACAGAAAGTACCCCAAGGTGTGGTAAAAGCGGTTTTATGTTGATCATCGGGGGAAATCCGGATCTGATTGTAGCCAGAGAATCCATCCATAAGGGATAGCATTTTGTGTCCCGCAGTGATGTTGACTAACATGTCGATGTTAGGCAAAGGGAAGTCGTCTTTTGGGTAGGCTTTGTTAAGATCTCGGAAATTTGTACAAATCTTGATGTCTCCATTGGGTTTAGCAAGAGGTACAATATTGGAGATCCAATCAGAGTAGTTATTGGGCCTGATAAAACCAGCATCCAGTAACTTTTCCAGTTCTTTCTTAACCAATAATGCCACTTGTGGGTGCATTTTTCGGAGCTTCTGCTTGATAGGTTTAGCCTCTAGACGGACATCCAAATGGTGTACAACAAGATTGGGATCTAAGCCAGGCATATCAGAGTGAGCCCATGCAAAGTTGATAACCCCTTCACAGAGAATTCAAAAAATGGTGGTATATTTCGCTTCAGATAAAGATTTGGCCACATAGGTTATTCTTGGAGTCTCTTCTGTCCCTAGGTTCACCTCTTGCGTTTCTTCAATGAGAATCGAAGATTTCTCAAGCAATCGTGTTCCTACCAGGGGAAGATGAACGTCCCCATCTTCCAATGCCGTATCAAGGTTTTTACTGTCAGATACATCCTTTGTTTTTACTTTTTCGTAGTCAAAAAGTGCCCCGGTGAGGTTTTCACTTGATGATCCATTTTTCTTTTGTTTCTTTTTATTTTTGCAATTAGGGCGTTCATCTTCCCCCAATCCCATTAGATGTACGTAGGTATCCTCTGAGGGAAATGTGCTGACAGGTGCGCTACCTTGTAGGTCATGATTGATAAGCTCAGGATGTTTAAGGGATAAGGTTATGGTACAAACAGATAAGCATTCAAACATGGTGAGGAGGTCAATGTGATCCAGATCATCATACTCGTGTATGATGGACTCTTCCTCCGGTATGTCTTCAAGGGAATTGTTGTCAACACTAACATTGTTAGAAGTGCTAGCAGATGTTCTAAGACCCTTCTGTTTAGTATCATAGTCCAAGCCCAAATTCCTTGGTCGGATGGTAGTTGCTTCGATGGGCAGACATCTTCCTTGTTCTTCTGCACCAAGGCCTCCGTCTTGGTAATGGCAATTTTTAATGAATTTGGAGGCATGTGGATAGACTTCGTGAAAGTATTCAATAAGGGGACGTGATGGCTCAGGTTCCTCCCGATAAACCCATTGACTGATATCATCATCTATTTGATCCTGGAGGGATCCCAAATTATTGAATGTTATGGACCCCATGTTCTTGGAAGTGAGTGTGAGTGTCCTTTCTTCTACTTTTGGTAGTGGCAGAATTGGTTGCCCATATGTGCGGGGCGAAGGTGGCATGGTTGCCACATTGAGTGTGGTATGCATTTCGTATTCGCCACATCCCTTATCTATGATCTGGACCTTGGTAATGGTGGAAGCAGGTGTGGATGATGGTGGGGATGAAGTGTTTAGGGTATTGGTGGATGGGACAGGATCGGTTGTCAGGGGTGCCCCCATTTCGACTCCTGGGCAATAATGCGAATGTGGAAAAGAGGCTTCCAAGGCACGACAATATTCAAAGGGTTGAGCGTCGGCTTGTATGGTGACTTCCATTCCTTGAAATGTGAATTTTTGATAGGTGGATGGTATGGCCTGCATAGAATGAATCCATGGACGGCCAAGAAGGATGTTGTATGGGAGTTCAAGGTCTAGAACATGGCACATAGTGTATTGGACAATGGGGCCCACTTGAATAGGGAGGCAAATAATGCCTTCAGAATCTCGCTCTGCATTATCGTAGGCTTTGATGGTGATCACTTGATTTCTCAGATTAGTTTGGGTGTATCCAACCTGTTGTATGAACTTTAAGGTATAGAGATTTAGGGCTGGACCATTATCTACTAGTACCCTTTTTACTTTTTGACAGTTGAAACTGACCTCGAGATGGAGGGGGCGGTTGTGGTTTGAATCAAGATGTGGCATGTCCTTTTGGCTAAAGGCTAGCTGATAAGTCGATCAAAGACTGCCTACCAATGCTTGAAATTGGGTAGGGTCAATATTATCAGGCACTTGTATGCTTTGCAAAGCCTTAGCTAAGATATCTTGATGTATAGGAGACGACTTAAGCAAATCTAAAATGGATATTTGGGCTATAGTATTACCTAGATGGTCTAGGATGTTATATTGGGAATTGGTGGATGGTCGTTGGGTGGATGGAGATGTTGTTGGGACCGTGATGCGGGTTCGTCGGGTAGTAACAACACATTGTGGATCTTTTCCCTTAACATGTATCATGGATCCACGTGGTTCCACCTATTCTACATATGAAACCACACCTTGATAATTGTGTGGTACACTTTTGTAGCTGATGTTATTGGTACTGTTTCCTGGCTGGTTATTATTGCTAGGTCCAGGATTTGAGTTGGATGTACTAGGACCTTGGTTATGGTCAGGAAAGGCATTTAGGTATATTTGTAATTGAGCATTAGATGAAGATGTTGCGTTAGCATCTACATGTATTTCACCTCGATCGATGAGACCTTGAATGTAGGTTTTTAAGCCTTGACATTTGTCCAAGCTATGTCCCTTAATTTTTTGAAATTCACAGTATTTGTTGTCTTTAAACCAAGCAGGCTTGGGTTTAGACATATCGAGGGGTTTTGTGACAGGATATGTTATGGGGTAATTGGCTTGAAGAAGCTTATTAAACATTGCACTAAGGGGTTCTCCTAATTGAGTGAACTGTCGTTTATTTCCCCCTTGGTTATTTTGATTGGCTTGTTGTCGTGGTGCCCCTTGGGGGATGGATATGGGGTTCTGAACTGAGGGTTGTTGCTAGAGAGGATATCTTTGTGTGGTGTTGGCCACTTGGAAATTTTTAGTGTCAGTGACACCATCATTGACAATATTTTTATTTCTATTCCAATAACGAGGTTTATCCCCAAAGGATTTCTCTCTATCATAATTGAAATGTTTAACTTGTCCTCTTGCGACAAGGGCTCATTCTAAGATAGGGCCTTTCTCCACAAGTCCTGCGAAAGTAGTGATACAATGGAGTTGGAAATTATGTGCCATATCCAGATGGGAGTTTTCGATAAACAACGTTACCATATCTTTTTCTGTTGGTGGGGATTTCATCCTAGGCATGCCATCTTTGCAAGTAGCTTGCAAAGGTCTCTCTGTCACGTTGTTTTTCTTTGAGGAGATCAAGTGTGTCAATATCTTTCTCTAAGTTAAAAGAGAAATGAGAGACAAACTATTCAGATAGTTGTGCGAAGGTTTTGATAGATCCCTTTTCCAGACCCATAAACCAGTTGAGGGCGACCCCTTGTAGACTTTTAGGGAAAAGTCGGATAAGATAGTTATCAATGTGCATGACCTCTTGGCAATGAGCATACAACTCTTAAAGATGAGCTCTAGGATCCTTGGTTCCTTTGTATTTATCGAATTTGGGTATTTCAAAATGTTTGGGAAAAGGAATCAAGGAGATGGAGGGATCAAATGGATAAGGGCATATGTCCTCAAATTTGAATGATTGTTTACCCGTTCCAGCTTGTAAGTCCTTTAACACGGCTTTTACTTCTTCCAAGTCTTTATTGATGGGAGTCATGGGAGTCAAAGTGGATTGAGTGTATGGATAATGTTGTGGGTATGATGAGGATGGCCCTACCATTGTTGGATCATAAATGGGTTGAGTCGGATGTGGATGCATTGGTTGATTGTAAGAGGATTGATGGTTGGATGATTGGTTGTGTTGAGTGGGAACCACTTGTTGTTGATAGTAGGAAACAAGAGAGGGGTCCTGTTGCTGTATAGCATTTTGGTAATGCATAGAGTTAAGGCCTCTTTGTGGATGTGATGATGATTGTTGATAATAATAAGCGTAAGGTGCCGCTTGTTGGTGAGTTTGTTGTTGTTGCAAGTAGGGTGGATAGGATTGGTATTGTGGTGCAATGGTGGGTTGTTGTGTGGTATATGGGTATGGATTTGACGTTTGTTGATGGGGATTATGTTGAGGTTGTGAAAGATTGGCGTAAGGTCGCGGTTGGTTATGTGTTTGGTTTTGCACATTCAGATGAGGATTTGTATGGGATGGAATAGTGTATGTGCTAGTGGGATGATAGAGGTATTTAGTAAGCGGGTTGTGGTGTGTTTGTGTAGGGATGTGCACATGTTGTTGTGGAGGTTATTGTTGTTGTTGATGAGGTGGGTGAGATAAGATTTTTTGTTGTTGAGATGGGTGAGATGGGATGTATTGTTGTTGTTGAGATGGGTGAGGTGAGATGTGTTGTTGTTGTTGAGATGTATGTTGCACCACTTGATGTGATGATTGTGTGAGAACGGAAGGGTGTTGACGATGTTCTAGATGCAAGTGTTGAGATGAAGCTATAACACTAGCAACATGTTGTGGTGGTGCTGGTAGTGTGGTGGATTGGTGTGGATTATTTGGAGGTTGTGGAAATGCAGGAGGTAGTGCATTGGTAAGTGGAGGTGTGCTCCCAATATTAGAATATGGGGGAGGAAGCGGTGGAGCAGATGGGATGTATGACGGCATGCCATAGGTATGAGGGTCATTAGGATCGGGTGGTGGAATGGTAGATGTTGTGGTTGGAAGACGAGGATATTCTTGGACTTGATGGATGACAACATTTTCGAGTTCGGGGTGGTACCAATTTTCAGTGGGTGCACCTTCAGGAACGTAGGAAATTTTTGGAACATTTTGTGAGGTTTGTGGGTCAACAAATGGGGGAAGGGCATATTGTGATGTATTGAAACCAGATGGTGGTTTGAATCCCTCCATAAGTAAGGTGGCAAGGATCTTATCCCCACGTTCGTTTAAGAGACGATCCATCATTTGGACATTGGTTGGATTACTGAGATATTCGTCGATGGCGACTTCGGGTTGATTGACCATGTTTTCATCACTAGGTGGTGTGATATTCTAGATGTCAGTGTTTGATTGAGATGAGACATCGTTATGAGGATCATGTCGAATGTTATTAGGATCTTGAGGGATATTTGGTTGGGAACCTTGAGTCTGTTGTTCTACCATTTTCTTTTTGGTTTGTGAGTGGGTTTGAACGGGCATGAACGTGCAAAACAACTAGGTGATTTCAAGATGTAATCTCTAAGGGATGATCTAGAGAATGGTTTGGATTGATTGATTTAGATTGGATGATGGATCAATTGATGATGTATCAATTTGATGATTGGATGGGGATTGGATTTGATTGGATCAAATGATGATGTATCAATTTGATGATTGGATTGGTGATTGGATCAAATGATGATTTATCAATTTGATGATTGGATTTGATTAGATCAAATGATGATTTGGATTGATGATTGGATTTGATTGGATCAAATGTTGATTTGGTTTGATGACTGGATTGGATTGGATCAAATGATGATTTGGATTGATGATTGGATTGGATTGGATCAAATGATGATTTATCAATTTGATGATTGGATTTGATTGGATCAAATGATGATTTGAATTGATGATTGGATCAAATGTTGATTTGGTTTGATGATTGGATTGGATTGGATCAAATGATGATTGGATTGGATTGGATCAAATGATGATTTATCAATTTGATGATTGGATTGGTGATTGGATTTGATTTGATCAAATGATGATTCGGATTGATGATTGGATTGGATTGGATCAAATGATGATTTATCAATTTGATGATTGGATTAAATGTTGATTTGGTTTGATGATTTGGAAATAACCCTAAGTGACTTATGACGTTGGTTGATCGATTTGAGCTAGCTAAATTGATGATCACGACACCAAATCCGCCTTGAGATGGAAGGGGATTGATTTGGGCCAATGACGTTGACTTACAACACAAATCTGCCTCAAGATAGAAGCGGATTGATTAGGTTGAAGACCAGGATTGATTATGTAGGATAATGATCAACTTAACGCCTTGGTCAATTCAGGAAAATAACTCCCAAAACAAGATTTTGAGAGATTTTGTGTTGAGAGATGATGATGGATGCAAAGGGAAGACGTGTTGTTGAAGATGTTTAGGCCTTACTATAAGATGGGTATCCCAAATGGTGAAATGATCAATGTGAATGTGGTAAATGGACGTTTTGTTAAACGGGGGCTTGGAATGGCTAAATGAAGGTTTGGATTGGTTAAATGAGTGTTTAGAATGATAAAATGGTCAAACGGAGGCTTTGTGGGTTCGAACGGAGGTTTAAAATGGTCAAACGGATGAAACTGGCCGTGCAGCGGGGCGTATACGCACTTCTGCAATAAAATTGCTGAAACTGTGGGGCAAGTTTGCCCCTCTGCAGTGGAAAAGGTTGAAACAGTGGGGCAAGTTCGCCCCTCTGCAGTAAAACAGCTGAAACAATGGGGCAAGTTCACCCCTCTGCAGAAAATGCTGAAACAGGGGGGCAAGTTCACCCCTTTGTAGAAAATGTTGAAACAGGGGGGTAAGTTCGCCCCTCTGCAGTGGAAAAGGCTGAAACAGTGGGGCAAGTTCGCCCCTCTGTAGTAAAATTGCTAAAACAGTGGGGCAAGTTTGCCCCTCTATAGTGGAAAATGCAACTTGGTTTGGATGAGGGATTTTGGCAAGGACTTAAAATGACTCAATGATAGTTTGACTTATCAAAATTTACTGGTTTTTCACAGAAAGACACTTTGAACAAGCACAATCCTATGATTAGTGTTTAAGGGGTATGGCCAGCAAAGGTCTTACTCTAGGATGAACAAAGTTTCTAAGGAGTCTTCGATATACGCTCGGTAAATGAGGCACAAACCATGAACACTAGTCCATCACAAGCATGAGTCGGGAACCCTAGCGAGATACTGAAAGGCTCGGACCAACTCTTCATGTCTATCTAGGTATCACCCTAGCTTCAACGCTTCGTTAATTACGATGCAACTGGATTGAGGTATACCTTTGGCTCTCCCCCTTTTATATACCCCATTGGTACGCGTGGTTGGGATCATCCCTTAGGGTGATGAAATCCTCAAGTAGGTCCCTTTAAGAAGAAAACACTAACCATTTCCAACTACCCCCTTCCAATCCGCACAAAAGTGCAAAGGGAGAAGATGAAAATGAATTAATGTCCCCTTAGGGTGATACAAATAAAATAAACACAACAAGCAGCCAATTTACTTTCCCCTAATTATACTAAGTAAATAGATAAAGCAACAAGAAAATATTTCCAAAGAATAAAACAAAAGGCCCTACAAGCAAATGTTAGTTTTTTATCTTTTGCCCTTTGTGATTTGCAACAAAAATACGCAAGATAGCAGCAAAAAATCTGACTTCACTCACCAACAAACAGGATTAGAGGATTAGAACACAAAACAGCAAAAGAAAGAGACAAAAATGAAGCTAAAATGCCACGTTTTCACCTTCTCGAATGTGTTGTTAAGGGCAAATCTGCTCCTCTACAGTGAAAAATGCTGAACTGGGAGGGCGTGTTCGCACTTCTGCAGAAAACAGTCAAAAACGTTGAACATCAAGGGCAAGTTCGCCCCTTTGCAGCGTCTGGGAGGGCAAGTTCGCCCCTTTGCAGCATTTGGGAGGGTAAGTTCGCCCCTCTGCAACGTCCAGGAGGGCAAGTACGCCCTTTTGTAGAAAAAAAAGTTATTGAACAGCAAGGGTAAGTACGCCCCTCTGTAAAAAAAAAAAGTTTTGAACAGCAGGGGAAAGTACGCCCCTCTGTAGAAAAAAAAGTTTTGAACAGCAAGGGCAAGTACACCCCTCTGTAGAAAAAAAAATTTATTGAACAACAAGGGCAAGTACGCCCCTCTGCAGCATCCGGGAGGGAAAGTACGCCCCTCTACAACGTCAGGGAGGACAAGTATGCCCTTCTACATCGTCTGAGAGGGTAAGTACGCCCCTTTATGACCTGAATCTGCAAACAAGCTAAACAACAAAAAACATAAAAGAAAGAGACCCCTTTGTGGGTCCCACCGGGTGTGCCAAAAATGTGATCCTAATAAAATGTTGCTCCTAATGTGAGATGCTAGATAGAAAACTAATAATGCAAAGAAAAGAAGTAACAAGATAAAAGGGCACCTCAATAAAATTAGCCTAAGAAAATGTTGAAACAAAGGAGTAAGATAAAAACAGATGATGATTTAAGTGTGTTATACCTTTCCTTTGTTGCTCCTTCCTTGGTTGGCCCTTTGATTCTTCAACAATTGTGTGCTCCTTGGATGGCAATGAAGTTGAATGGATGCAAGATGAATTGATGCAATATGGATTGATGATATAAGTGCTAAAATGGATGAGAACTTGAATGGCAATTTTGCAAGAGTTTTGTTGCAAAAGACTTGACCCCCAAAATGAAGGAAATGAGGGGGTATTTATAAGCTAATTGGAATTCTCTAGAGAATTCAATGGTTGGGATTGATCCAACAAAGATCAAGATGAAGGGCTATGGTGAATTGAGAAATCATAAGCCCTCACATCTTGACATGTGGAAGGTGAGATGTCTTAGGGTGGAGTGATGTGGAAATGAGGTGGAAGAGAAGGACAAGAGGTGGAAGGGAAGTACATGAGGTGGATGAAGGACAAGTACCTTTGAGGTACCTTGGGGGATGAGAAGATTTCCTCAAAAAGGAACTTCTTGTCCCCAAATGAGGATGAAAGAGACTTTTGAAGAATTTTAGAATTCCTCAAAAATCTCCATGGGAAAAGGGGAAGTGTGTGGGAAAAATAAATGTAAATTAAAAATTTACATTCAATGGAGGGTTCATTGGATAAAAGGAGGTCTCCAAAAAGTTGGAGATTTGTCACATGTGGGAGATGTGACAAGTCCAAGGTTCTAGAAGTCTTGGGCGCATGTAAAATGACGTGTCACATTTGCATGGGGGATGAGGAAGACCTTGGGAAGATAAAAGTGAATTAAAAATTCACATGGGGAAGAGGGGAACCTTGGTTAAATAAATGTGAATTAAAAATTCACATGGGGAACGGAGTCCAGGCTAAAAATGGTAAATGGGAAGGTTGACCAGAAAAGGTAAGTCAAATATGGCTAATGATTTTGATTAAGGTTGTGCAAACACAGAATTAGGATAATTAATGAGAGATTAGAAGCAAGTGGGAGATTATAGAGAATGTGACACTTAATCAAGATTAAGTGGTGCACATCCTAATCATAGATTAATTAATTTAATCTGGATTAGAAAGAGGGTTATGGAGAAAGTGACAAGGAGAGAGAAAAGGAAGAATTAAAAATTGGTTTTAATCCAAATAGGTTAAATGACCAAATTAAATAATTTTTCATGTTTATTTAATTTAGAGAAGGAAAGGGGGTAAGGTAAAGTATTTAATTTATTTAATTACATACTTTAGGAACTTTAGGCAGAAAATGAAATAATGATTAAATAAATTATTTAATCACTATTAATGGAATAGATGAATATAATAGACAATTTTAATCATATGGAAGTGATCAAATTTGGATGTCTACAATTTCTTTGAGACTTACTCTTGAAGCCATACAACTCGTCAATACTTATGTGAGTCATTTTATACAATTCCAGATGTTTTCATATGTTAGGATTGGAGGATTCAATGGAACCCCACTAAAACTCCCTAGGTATGAAAAAGATAAGTTTGTATTAATAGAAGTTTGTAGATAGTTTTTTGAAGTGAATAAAAGGTGCCAAGAAAGGAAGAAAGTTGGCATATAGTTTCTCGTTGGACTTGGTTATTTCTCATGCAACTCTATGTCATATGCACTCAACATTGAGAGGGGCCTAGTTAAGTATACTATGTATTTTTATGAAGTCAGGTTTCCTTTTTATAGAAAATATTTTGTAAAGAATAATTTATAACTAGGTCCCAGTTTCCATCACATTCCTAAACTAGAAGATTATTGGGCTAATTGTGCTGATGAGTATGAAGTAAGGAGGTGTTGGATGAGGTTTTCCTTTAGAAAAATAAGGATGTTCAATCTAAACTAGGATGTCTAAGATGTTGAGGATGATGAATCAAATTTATTAGATCGTATTTTATCAAGCATGTTTCCATTTAGCCTATTGTAACTATGAATTGGAGTATCAAAGAGATAGAAACCATTGAGGAAAAGACCACATTTTTCTTGAAGACAATAGGAGAGTGGATTGCTAAGAGAAGGTAGAAAAACATCCTCCTACTAGGTCATAAAGCACTCAGCCTCAGGAAGAGAGTGACCAAACACCCATAGCTTTAGGGACATCATCTTCTACTACACATCAAGTACCATTAGAAATTCAAGTTGGTGGAGACGATGAGCCTCTGGAAGGAAATTTACCAAAGAAAACAAGTGGAGAAGATACCCCTAACCTTTCTCAAGATAAGGATAAAGAAACAACCAAAGATGAGGAAGAAATGGTTAATGTCTCTACTTCCCCATCTCATACAAGTACACCTTCTTCTTCTCATAGATCCCCTCCTATTAATGAGACATGTGAAACTCCTAAAGTTTTCTAGACTCCACCTTCCTATCCAGAACATGAACATTCTACTACTCCTCCATTGGGAAGGATGTTTTTTGGCTCCTTTAGTTCCAAATAAATTTCCACTCATTCCACCTATTCTTGGTTGGAGAAAAAATTGTCAAGGAAAAGGAAAATGGTCTAGGTGAGTCTTCTGAAGAAAGATCTTGTAGGTCAATTAATCCAAATAACTACTAATTCTAAGAAATTGAAAACCACAACTAGGTTATTAGAAGATGATAGTACATGAAATATTTGTGTAGAGGTTTCTCACCCTTCGAAATAGAAAGAAGTTACTCAAGTAGCAACTAGTGATTTCAATTTCACTAGAGTAAATCTAGGATCATCTACAAGGGATGAAGCTGTGCACAATTTCCAAGTAACGACGGCTAGGTTGGTGGAACGAACTACCAAAGACAAAAGGAGCAAATATGAATTCAAAAGTCAAGTCAAAGTCTTGATTGAATATTTGAAAGTTTTTCTTTAACATTACTCCTCAACCTATTACCCAAGTTGAAGCTACATTTGATCCAATATCAGTAATCGGGAAGGGGGTGGTAATTAAAATACAGAATTATAAGATATTTGCAATGGTTGTAGGTGAATGAACTAAAAATATGTTGAATAAAGGAGATCAATTTATCTTAGACATGCAAAGGGTACATTTGAATGCATATACTTTGAATATAGAAGCGAAGAAGGATATTACCTCGGCTAAAAATGAAGACATAGTGTGAATCGACACTTTAGGTGAACTTGAGGGAATGATAAATATGAGGTTGTTAAGAAGCTAGCTAATAAATAGATCCTTCCCAATGTTGTTGATATTTGTTGTGTAATATTGAAAAAGAGTGTGGAATGGAAGCTTCACATGGTTAAGCAGATATTACAGGAGTTTGGTAAAATATTGATAGAGTGCAATACTATTAATGAGGATATTTGCAAGAATCTCTCCATGCTCAACCTACATTTTTGGGAAAAGAGGGAAGTAGTGATGAAGATGTAAAATTTCTAAAGGAAAAATTTAAAATATGATTGATGGTATCACTATTACTCAACCTTTCAATGTTGAAAGCCTAAGGGAATTCAGTGTGGTTTATTTAGTCCTATTCCAATCAACTAATTATGTGTCTCTCAAAGCAAGACAAGAAAATAAGGTAGTCTGGAAGCTCTGAGTTGAAAATGTCACTATTCCTCAGCATAAATAAATGCCAGTTGTCATTAAAGCTTTCCATGATTTTTAGAAGAGGATTTCCACATCATCTATCCAATTAACTGTGGATCCTATCAATGAAGCGCCACTGTCATAACCTTTTAATTTCTTTCTCTATTTTATAGTTATTTGAAAAGACATATTATCTTTGGCAGTTATCTTTTAAAGAAGTGGTTACTTATCTACTTATATATAGTTATAAATAAGACAAAGAAACTCTCTTAGCATTTGAAACTTAAATTTTTTAATTTCAATATAGCATACTACATTGAAACCTCTATTCATTTGTGTGCATTTAGTTTTATGGAGATAATTTGGAGATCTTATATCTGTGTGTTTAAGTTATTCTTCTTTAATTATATTTTTCCTATGTGAATGTGTGACTTCTTTATCTCTATAATTGGTTTTAGTTTCGGGTTATATGAATTGGAATTTTATTACTTGTATGTTATGTGGTATATGCTAGTCTTTGTGCTAGTGATTGTGATATCTCATTTTTCATTACATTTAGTATCATTTTTTTTGGTATTGGGTTTATTTGCCTTTACTGCTTTCAGGTTGAAAGCTTATAAATGATTTATTTTTAATTTTTTCTTAGGATTTAATTCAAAATATGAGAGGGATTTGTACCTTTATAAAATTTAGAGAGTGATTATTCCCTACATGAAATAATTATCTCTAGTTCTTGGAGGAAATTGCACCTTTCGGGCTCTGAGTCAAGTTTACACTAATAAAACCTCAAGGTGCCAATTTGTCAGCCAACAAGTAGAAAATAAATATAGAGATTATCAATATTTTTAGGTGTGACAATTGACAAGAAATTTCCTCCAAAATAAAATCAATTTTATTGGAAGGATAATAGCATAGGAACGTATATACTATACATTATATTCCACTACAAGAGCTAGTCATGAAATAAATAAATATGATGGTGTAAAGGAGGGGATTCACTACTCTCAAGACAAAGGGAGTCTTCAAAGACAAAATATCTCTTGGTTGCCCCAAGGAACATGTTGGAAGAATAAGAATTTTTTCATTGATGCATTTGTTGGCAACACAAGTATGTGGGATGAGTATAAGTTGTACAATATGTAGTTCAGTGTTGTCATTGATGTCAATATTGTATTCCAATATGAAGAGCATTTTGCAAATCAGTTTGTATAGCCTTAGCATGCTTGAGGATGATTATCAAAGGAAATTTTTCAAGAAGGTTTGATCTGATGAAGGCAATTGATATGGAAATTGACTAAGTGTCAAAACAAGTAATTCTAGTGTACAAGACATCTAGTATTTGGGTTCACATTGGTCTACTCTATAAGATCTTGTTTTGTGCTTCTAACATAATTTTTTCAGATGATATAGGAACCTAATTTCAAAATTTTATGATGTGTTCGCTCCTAGTGTTGAAGTTATGAGTGATAGAAGTTTGATCTGGCCGTCACAGTTGTTTTCCAATTCAATGTATATGTTTTGGTGAATTCACACTTCTCCACAAACTGGAATCTGGCTTTATAATTTTATGGAGATGTTGATAGGTGATAGTAGATTGTGTATTCCAAAGGGAATAAATTTTAGAGGTCCACGTATCAAGTTTTGGGTGTACAGTTGACAAATTTTGTTGTTAGGTCATTATTTGTGTTGACCTAATGAGTTTTGTGTATTGTGAAGTTTGAATATGTATTGATATATTATATATGAGCTATTATGGGTCCATGCCAACCCATTTTAAATTGTTATTAGGTTTGAATCTTTGTGTGAAGTGTGTATGTGAGTATGTCAAGTTGGTAAGGCATATTTTGTATAATGCATCTAATTAGGCCGACCTAATTGATGTTGTAGGTGAAGCGGATATATACGTGAGATCTTTTTTATGTCTTTGCATGAATTATCAGTCATTTGTCTACACAATTGGATAATTTGCATATAAAGAAAAAAGAAGAGGTAGAGGTAGTCCTTACTGAATAGTGCCCTAATTGTAGACAAAGAAAATCTAATTAGTTGCAACTACAAAAGAATGGAAATTATTTTTGAGGATAGACCAAGGAAGATAGAATATCAAGCACTAGAGGGTGAAGATGGACAAGTGTTCTACATTTCTTAAAGGAAACAATGGCAGTAAAGAAAAGGTATACCTCGAGATCCTTTGAATTATAATATGCCATTTCCAGTTAGCAATCAAAATTTCTCTAGTTGGAACCCTCAACCTTGGGAAAATACACAAAACCAATGGAAAAATCCTCAATCAAACTAGAACCAACAACAACAAAAAAATGTGATGCAAGGAGGTACTCCCCTCTCTCCAAAAACACCCTCACACAAGTTTGAAATTCAATCAACAATATAGTGAACAATTACAAAAAAAAAAAATTATTTTATTCAAATCAACATAAAACTATTACAAAAAAAATCAATTCTAGCCTTCAATGGCATCTCTTACACTTTCAATCTGCTTCTCCTTAATTTGGGATAGCAAAATCTTGTTCTTATTTCTACTGCACAACTTATTGTTTGATCTTTGTAATTAATTAAAATATCTTCTATATGAAACTAACTAAAATAATCATTCTTGGCATCTAAAACCAAAATGCGTGCAACCCCTCACACAATTCTCTCTTCACTATGGCACCGCCTCTTCTTATTTTTTATTTTTTTGCAAGCTAATAAATAGATGCAACCTTTTCATTTCCTATTCTCTTCTCTCTTATTTGGCTCTTCACATTCTTCCCCCTATGTTGCCTTTTCTGCATTTTCTTTTATTTATTTTTAAAATTCCAAGTTTTGGTGCAAATTGGAAATTTTAAATAAAACAATAATTTTTATTTTTTCTTCAATTTTGAACACTGTCATATCCGATGGTTATAAAAATTGCAGTCATTTAATCACTTGGAGAAATTGGTGAATAAACAAATTTCAAAATGTTTTATTTTATTTCAATAATAATTCCTTTCAAAATTAATTTGTAGAAGACTGAAAATGTCAATTCAATGTAAACAGGTGTCGGTAGGCAAAAAACTCAGAGATCTCCAATTCGCACAAAAATTGGCGAGTAGTCTCAAGATGATGTCCTCATATCCTCTACAAAATTATTTCGCTCCAGCCTTCTTAAATTTTGAAAATTTAAAGTTTTCGTAAATTGGCAACACTTTTGGCATTAAAAACACAAATTTCCAACATTAATTTCTCTCAAACAGTGAAAGATATAAATTTGAATTTTTTTTGCATGTTTGACATGGTACCTCCAAGAATGTCCCTACAAAAGGAATTTACTTGATTCCTTATGAATTTTCTAGATTTTTTTTTTTAAAAACTGTCAATGGAGCCTTAAAATGACATTTTGGGAAAAACTTCAAATTCACAATTTGACTATACAATTGAGTTCCTTCTATAGAGAGATGCCACACATAACTGAAACAAACCAAAAGTGGAAGAAAAGAAAACCAACAATATTTTGGGTTGGTGTTGATCACCTATTTGCTTGTGTGCTCCTACACTAAAATGTGGCCACAACAAAACTACCAAGGATCCAACTATAACCCCCAATAGCCATCACAACAAAACAAATGAAAACCTCAATGGGAAAAAGTCCAACAATGGAAAACCAAAACATAAATTATTAGCAGCTCTTGCAACCATAGTAGCAAGCCATTACACCAAATCCAACAAATCCATCACCTCAACCACTTAGAGCACCTCAATTGCCAACCCAGCCTACACTTAACCCAAATAAAAATCTTGTTCAATAGGCCTATACTTATGAACCTATTCAATACCCTACTTATGGGGTTGAGGTGAGTGATGTCCACCATAAATCACAAAAAACATTGGCTAGGTTTTCACCCCCTCAAATTATTGATTTGGTTGATGAGAAACCCTCAGTGGAGACCTTGGACAACCCACCTATGGAGCTTGAGTCAAATCAGGTTAACCAAACCAATTCAAGTCTAGAGCCTCTGTTCCCTGAAAGATTAGTTGCTTAAAGACATCAAACACAAGTTTAAACTAACATGTTGGGGAAACTTAAGGATGTCTATAAAAATATACTCCTCATCCAAGCCATCGAGGAGATTCCTATTTACACTAAAATACTGACAAAAAAATTCCTTTAAAATCTAGGAAGGAAGAGAAAGGACCCTCAGGTTGTTCATGTCTTAGGAAAACTTACAAACATTATGTTGGGAAACATAATTGTCCCCAAGTATGTACATCCTAGGATTCCTATAGTGGATGTAAAGATAAATGGCATTCTCATTAAAAAAAACTTGATTGACTTAAGAGAAACTATTAATGTGATGACCAAGGAAATAATGCAGCTATTACAATTAATAGACCTCATACCTACACCCATTGTCCTACAATCAACAAATACAACAATAGTTAAACCTTAGGGAATCATCGAATACTTGGTCATAGCATTGGATTCATGGGATTACCCTATAGATTTAATGGTATTACAACCAAAAGCTAACCTTGCAAGCTATCTCCTCATTTTAGGAGGACCATGTTAATAAAAGAATATGTATTTATATGTTGTAGGTTTGTTAATATGATTATCTCAAATGGAAATGTGACTAAGAAATTAGTCCTTTATCCACCAACCAAGCTTCATACAGATTTAGAGCTAACCATTTGGCCTACCCTAGATGAGGAAGACAAGTACTCCTTGCAAACCCTCATGACTATTGAATGCAACCCTTTGTTAAGAAACCAAGACTAGGATGATTCAATAGCACACATCATACATAATAACTATGGTAGGGACTCATAGCAACAAGACTTCCTAACATGACTACAAGATCCTTTGCAAAATGTTATTCTTGACATTTCATCTAAGTCAATATCCCACATTTTTCATACTTTTCTACCACAACAATGTGTCCCAAACATAGTAGAACTTGAAATTTCATCCATTCAAACAACATCCAAGACTTTGGAAATCATGCCAAGTAAAACGCTAAATGTTAGCAGTGAATTAACTACTACATAATAGACTTCCCTAACCACTATGATGAAGGAACACACAACAACCTTTGCATGGGATTACCATGACATTAAGGAGATTGACCCAAAATTTTGTATGCATAAGATATTGTGATATAAGAGGGATTCGCTACACACGGGTCTCTTTCTTCTCAAGAGATCACTAGGGAATGAACTACCCTTATACACCGCAAATAGGACGAATCGATGAAATCATGAAGAGAAGTGAGGAAGTAGTCTTAGGCCCCAAAAGAGAAAGAATTCAAGATTTATATCCCCGATTGAGGAGCTCTCGGCAAAAAGACATCAATGCAGTTTTAGGATGCCACCGTGGTGCATTGTCGTCTGAGAGACACGTTGGCATCGTAAGCCATGAAGAACTCTAGAAAATATCTCTTCTTGATTCGGGTCAAGAGGCGTGAAGGACCAAATATTCAATAGAAAGCTAGGAACTAAAAGGAAATTTGAGAGAACTTGAAACAAGGTTACCTTCATGTGTCAGAGTATTTATTCCAAGTCTCCCTTAGTAACCTACACATAAAATATCAAGGGGAAAAGTTTGGGGCTGTATAGGGGCCTGTCTCAATCAGACCCCTGTATTGGTATTCCCACCTCCACGGATAACCAATTTTGGAAAAGAGTTCAAAGGAGGTAAACAAAGTGTGTGGTGAAAAGAAAACCCACTTCAAAGTAGAGCCCACACCACAAAGTAGTGAATGAAATAGTAATAAAGAGTGATAGGGAGAGAGAGTGTTACCCATAGGTCAAGACCCTCTTTTGGAGCACACGGGCGAACTGCAATGTGCTTGCTTGAGAGCTGGTAGATGCTGGAGAGCTAGTAGCTATTGGAGGCACCTTAGTCCGACATGGCTTCACTAGTAAAAGTGTTGCTATTCAAGGATAGAGCTTATCCAAGAGTCATCATGGGTCACGAGGTTGACCAAGTAAGCTTTGTAGTCTTGAGCTTCGTGCATTTTAGCTCATTTTTTTGGATTTCTTCATGTTTCAAGGTGCACAAGCATCCAAAATGTGCGCCTACATCCCTTTTCTGCGCTATCATTTGGGACACGCATTGGGGTCCCGGATTTGTGCTATCATCCTAAGGATGCGCTGGCATCCTCTAGGTGATGATGGTGGTCTGGGACACAAGTGCGTCACGAAGACATATGTGTGACGCACAGGTATCCTTTCATACGTTTTCTTAACATGATCATGTTTTTGATTTAGAACTTTTTGTACCTTTTGCAGGATTCTCCGGAGATTTGGGAGCATCTCGAGGGGCAAGCATTCTAACTTGTCAGTGATTAGAGGGATCGCCTATCACCGGATGAGGTCACACACTTGGAGCAGGTCTATCTCTGGCACATATTTACTATGCTAGAGATGTGATACCGCAATGGGATGCGCATCACTCTGATGGAGCGGTGGGATGCTAGGTACCATGTCATCTTTCCATCTACCATGGAAAGAGATGACCATCACCCTCGAGGATGTCTATTAGATCCTCGGGCTCCCCATCCGTGGACGAAGGGTGGCCTTAGACAACACCCGATCGGTGCGGGAGTGCAGTGAGGGTGTTCAATACTGCACATGACGGGCTGACAACGATGATGGCATTGGTCATATCTACACCCATTGGTATGATCAGGCAAGGAATACAACATTGTTGCTCTACCGGGTGATGGCAGTGACAGTTGCTTTTTAGATTACCGTTGATGGGAAAGGCTCACATCTGCACGAGGGCCTCGTCTCAATTATTAAAGAGATGGTTGAGCACAAGACTATTTTTGCTTGGGGGCGTAGCATGTTGGCGCACCCCTACCAGGAGCTTGGAAGGGAGGCTATAGTTCAACACTGTCATCGTAGGATAGGTTTGCTAGAGACTCTACCACTATTTTAGGTGGGTTGATGACAACAGGTTGCTTAGGAACCTACAACAGGACCCTTTTCTAGTGGTTCACCATGACTATATTATTGTACCCTATTATTGGATTGGGGTCATGCGACAACATGGCCGTGTACAGACTATACCACCCGACATGCCCACATACACCAGGGAACACTACAGTGCAACAAGGGCAAGTCATCACCCTTGCCCCTCTATTACACATGTCATCTTTTCAGATGATGATGAGCCTAATCATGATCTACCGGCCATGATGATGGTGGGTAATGTCGAGGTGGTAGCTGATTATATGCAATGGTGGGAGAGGCATCGTCTTGCCCTAGTTTTTGATGAGGGTGCTCCGAGAGGGGAACCGAGCCCATAGGAGGACGATCCTTTCCAGCCTCCACATGGTAGGAGAAGAGGCCACTAGTAGAGCGGTGCAAAGGAGGAGGAGGAGGATCCAATTCATGAGGAGGAGGATCCAACACATGAGGAGTAGGAGGTGGTGCACGTGAGGCTACGATGGTGGAGGAGATTAGCTCCCCCCCAGCTACCCCTATTTCATCAGCGCCACCGGTCTCCACCAGCCCAGCAGTAGCAACCCTAACATCTCTTAGGGCGACCACTGATACCGGCGACACAGGCCTTAGTGCTAATCCACACCCTGATCCCACATGCTAGCCAGGGGATCCAGGTATACATAGTGCCTCATTTTTATTTTCATGCTTTCCATATTTATGTTTATGCTTTATATAGATACACATGTCAAGTGATATTGATCCCTATCTCTCTCTTTGTGATTGTAGAGGATACATGGGGATGGACTAGGCTCATAACTTAGTGTATTTCAGAGGTGGCCCCTATAGTGTCAATCTAGAGGATAGTCCTAGAGGCTTTTCGACCAATTTCAGCAGGGAGGCATGCCCCCACTTTTGAGCCAATAGCACGTCTACGGACTGCATATGAGGAGTGGGGTGTAAAGGTGGTGCAGCTGACAACCACCAAGGGACAGTGAGATCACCTATTGTGGTATTTGTGGGTATTGCTCATTGAGCGAGATGTGGAAGTGAGGAGAGTTGATGTCATCGAGGCAGCGCATGATGCTCTCCAAAGCCACATCGATGAGCTCAACATGCAACTAGTAGTTGTGATCTCAAAAGATGTTCAGCAGTTGTAGCAAGATCTCATTCATGCAAAGATGGAAATTTATCCATTGCAGGGGGAGCTGAGAGGGATACAGGTAGGTTTATTTGCATCACGTTCACACCAATCTCGGTTACAAACTACCTGCAACCTCCTCCCAGAGCACCAGTGCAGCCACCAGAGCCAGAGGGCTCGGGGAGCCACATGCCATAGGACCCTATTTTTTGTATATCATTTTTGTAGTCTAATTTATATATACATACATACTTCTAGATCTTTTGTATAGACACATATTCAGCAGCCACTCATTTTTTATAGCAGTGGCCTAATACATGTCATGACATTTGATTCATACGACATATACATGTATACATCGGTTTCAGTATCATGGCTTTGCTTATGTGTATGTTTTCCATTTTCATGTATGCTCATGCTATGGATGTTACTTGCTAATATGTATGTATACTTTCATTAGATGTTAATCATGATTTAATTAAACACGTTTGCTCAAATGTTAATTGAATGCTATGATGATCTAATGATGTGATGTGATGTATAGATAACTAGCATAGTCAGACACACATATCTATGTTTTTATTACATGTACATGTTAGAATCAAAATTTTCAATAAAATCCTAAGGGTTTTTCTCATTTAAACCTCATATTTTCCATTGAAACTCTAAAAAGATTTTATTCTTTATACTCATTTTCCTATCTTTTCATTAAAAATTCATTTTTTCCCCCATTCATAATATCAAAATTACCTTTCACCGCCATATACTTACCCTTCATAGCTTTCACTGCTTTACCAAAACCTTTTGCAAAGTGGCTCGCGATATAGTGGTGATGGTTAGGCACTGTCATGATAAGGTTTACCGCTATATTGTGCACTGTCAAGACATACACCGTGGTGGCATGGTAAAATGTCAATGAGGGAGCAGTCAAAAGACAGTTGCCTCGCAACCACCAGGGGTTTACACTGATCCGTGGTGGTGTAGTGGATGGAGGTAAGACTCAACAGGCAAGGCGGTGGGTAATGGTAGCGGCTAAACAGGCAGAAAATGTTTATCGCGCCACCGCGCGCGGTTAAACCATAGACCGCGGTAGAGTGGTGGTCGATTGGTAAGCAGCAGTTAGGATCAGTCACACTACGGTACCACCTACAGTCAAGAGACTGACCGCAGTGATTGAGGTAGACAAAGGGAGAATGGTAAGGGGTTTGTAGCATGGCTACCGCAGTACCTTAGCCGGAAAGGTGGAAGACCATGGTAGTGCAGTGACAGATAAGTCAAAAATGAGGAAGCAGTTGAGGTGATAGTAAAATCTTACTGTGATACCGTGCGTTGAAGAAATAGAGATTTCGGTAGAGCGGTATGAATAAAGAGAGAAGATGGCTAGCAATTACACTGTGATATCGTGGACAAGTAGAGAGGAAGTCGTGGTAGGGCGGTAAGAGAATAAGATTCATTTACATCAATTGGCCTTGTACGTTGGCCAAAAGCGTTGTGAGAGCTTGGTGACCTCTCGTGGCTCAAACCTGTGTTTTTGAGACCCAACAATTTGGCAACTCTACTGGGGAATTACTCAGGAAGATTTTTCAGCCTTTCCATTTATAGAGTCAACAAATTTTTCATTTTTTTTGGAGATTTCGCTGGGGGCAAACCAAAGCAATATCATAATATTTTTCATTTTCCTACTTTTGGGAAAAGTAGGTGGCATCTCTGTTTCAGATTTGATAAATAATGCATGGATATTGTGGAATAGTCACATTTTTTCAAGATGTCAGAAGAAGAAAGAGGACAATAGTCAATAAGAGATTTGAAGGAATTGAGACAACAAAGGTTGCAATTGGATCAACAGATGCTACAAGTGAACCAACAATTTCTGCAATTGGGAGTCAAAAGTGTTCCAGATACATCACTGAATGGGTCATCATGCAGTAAGAGAGAAGACACAAATTCCAAGAGATCTTGGACACCACAAGTGCCCCATGATGCAACTGAGAACTCTAGAAACAAAGGCAATGTACTCTATTCACAGCAAAGTACTTTTGATGAGTATATTCAAGTTGAAGAGAGAGGCAAAAATCTTGTGGATGTTTTTTTTATATAAGGAGATATAAGGGAGAATCTATGAGTTTTTTATACAACAGGATGGTAGAAATTTGTATGCAATTACCTCCTCATTTTAGGCCATCAAGACCAACATTTGTTGCACAAATTCTAAGAGCATCAAAGCCTAAATCAGTTTATTGGCCAGAATCATCAAAACAGTGTGCCTTGGATGCGCTAAGTAAACTTATTGATTCCATACTTGGGATGAGGTATGTGGATACCACCAACAGTGCTTCAGAAGTTGCAATAGAAAATGATATCATGTTGTCCGACAATGAAGATGTGGAGAGTTTCTCTTGCATAATAGATTGTGAGTCAAGTTGTGAAAAAGAACTTGTGGATGATGATCTTCAACAGGATGATTGTTGCAGTTATTGTGAAGATCAAGAAGAGGTTGGAGACATGGTAGAAGATATGGAAGCAGAGACCTATTCACTCAGCAATGAGCAAGTTTAAGATTTGTTAACTCTTGAATACCAGAAGTATGCACATAAAGATGATTCCTGAATTTTTTCTCTAGCATGTATCTGCTTTGATAGTGAAGATACTATGTGTAAAAATTCATATGACCCCATGTGCATCTCTCACAGTGATGAGGAGTTCTTTAAAGCTGATCAAGAATCCATTTGTGTCCAAGAAGAGGTATGTGACTTGAATGATTTTTTCCTGCAAGAAAAGGATACTGGTTTGCATGTTATTGATGATGAGTGTCCAACATTTGTTGATTCAATTATGTATGAGGATGACTGTATAGATCAAATGTATGTGTCAATGCCAATTGATGAGAGAAAATAAATGGAAAGTAATTTTGATTTGATTATTTCAGAAGATGTTGATGAGACAAAAAAAATTGGTTGCCATAAGGAATATTTAGATTTTCAGGTCCCAATGCAGTTGTTGGATCATTTAGCAACATATGATAATGATCAAACCTATGACTGTTTTATTGAATGTGGATACACTTGTATGTTGAGGATGATAAATATTTTTTATATGATAAAGGGATGATGAAATGCAAAGTGATGAAATGAATATGAATCAGCTTGCGTACAATGTTTTCCTGAAGGTTTTCAATGGCAGTGTATGTGAGAGGGTAGATGGGATGGATAGTTTCATAAGAAACCTGATGAGCTCTATTCAGAATAAGGTCTATGACAAAGGAAAGTGCAGGTTTTTCTTTTTGGGTGGCCTGGCGCCATCCTTCGTGGTTTAATTTTTAAACCATAGAAGACACAGAGGATTAGGGATTGCCAATGTATGGACAATTCCTGACAAAACTCTCTAATCATTGTCTTCCATGCATAATAGTTTTTGAAGGGTCTAGGTTTACCAGTACATGGACATTCTCAGAATTTCCCTTGTTGAAAACATCTTCTTTTCCCTGTACAGTAGTGTAGGGTTTTCCATTCTCCATTTGCTCCATTCTCATATCATTCATCTGTTCATTCCCTCCATATTCCATGGCCTTCATTTTTCATTTCCTTCGCTTGGTCTACTCTCCTAGTAGATATTCTGGATTCTTGCAGTGATTGCAAAATCACTCATCCCCAACAAGAGCCACTATTAGAACCAAAAAATTTCAATAAAATCCTAAGGGTTTTTCTCATTTAAACCTCATATTTTCCATTGAAACTCTAAAAGGATTTTATTCTTTTACACTCATTTTCCTATCTTTTCATTAAAAATTCATTTTCCCCCCCATTCATAATATCAAAATACCTTTCACTGCCATATACTTACCCTTCATAGCTTTCATCGCTTTACCACGACCTTTTGCAAAGTGGCTCGCCATATAACGGTGACGGTTAGGCACTGTCATGATAAGGTTTACCACTATATCGCACATTGTCAAGACATACACCACGGTGGCACGGTAAACTATCAGCGGTCAATGAGGGAGCAGTCAAAACACAATTACCGTGCAACTTCCAGGGGTTTACATTGAGCCCACGGTGGCACGGTGGATGAAGGTAAGAGTCAACAGGCAAGGCGGTGGGTAACAGTAGTGGCTAGGCATGCAGAAAATGTTTACCACACCACCGCACGCAGTTAAACCACAGACCACGGTAGAGTGGTGGCCGGTTAGTAAGCAGCGGATGGTGAATGCAGCGGTCAGGATCAGTCACACCGTGGTACTGCCTATAGTCAGGAGATTGACCGCAATGACTGGAGTAGATGAAGGGAGAATGGTTAGCGATTTATAGCATGACTACCGCGGTACCATAGCCAGCAAGGTGGAAGATCGTGGTAGTGCGATGACAGATAATTCAACAATGAGGAAGCGGTTGAGGTGACATTAAAAGCTTACCATGATACCGCAGGTTGAGGAAATAGAGATGGCGGTAGAGTGGTATGAATAAAGAGAGAAGACGGGTAGCAGTTACACCATGATACCGTGGACAAGCAGAGACAAAGCCGCAATAGGGTGGTAAGAGAAGAAGGTTCGATTGCATCAATTGGCCTTGTACATTGGCCAAAAGCATTGTGAGAGCTTGGCAACCTCTCGTGGTTCAAACATGCATTTTTGAGACACAACAGTCCACACACATGGTCATATCATAAACACAAAAAAATTCATGATGTGAAAGTGAGTGAATGTTAATATATGTAGTATTACTACCTTTTAGGGAGAACACCACATACATGGCACAGTAGAACACTATGCATAGTATCGATGAATATGCATCACATTAAGAGGTTCTTTTAAAGGTATCCCCTCCATAGATGATAATCCATAGGCACCTGAACCATATGCAGAAATCATGATGTAAGGACCTAGCCAATTAGGACTAAATTTCCCTTTTTGGTCAGGTGGCATGTTTACATTTCGTTGATTTTTGTACAGAACCAGGTCTCCTAGTTTGAAGGTTCTAAGAAGCATGCCCTAATTATATTGTCTTAATAGTGACTGTTGATAAGCTTTAAGATGGTCAATGGACTGTAAATAGTGCTTGTTGAGCATCTCTAGCTAATGCAAATGGTTAACCTGATAGGTTTCATCATTAATCAACCCTCTAAGGGAAACCCGCAAAGATGGGATTTCCAACTCCAACAACATGATAGCTTTTGCGCCAAACATGAGGTTATAAGGCATCATTCTCTTCGTCATGAAAACACTCATACGATAAGCCCACAACACATATGTCAGCTAGATATACCAATATTTTCCATGTTTATTAACTATTTTACGAAGGATGAGTTCAAGTGTCTTGTTAGAAGCTTCTTCTTGGCCATTGGATTGTAGATAATACAGTATAGAGAACCTATGTTGAATATGAGATTTCTCCAAGAACTGCTTTACTTCCTTGTTTTTAAATGGTGTACCATTATCAAAAACAAGTGTAGCAGGCAACCCAAAATGAGAAATGATGTTGTTCAAGAGGAAGCTACAAATAGTTTCGGCATTCCTAGATTGGAGTGGAACAAATTCGACCCATTTAGTGAAATAATCCATAGTGGTAATGATAAAGGTATGTCCTTTGGAAGAAGGAGCTTCTATTTTCCCAATAATATCCAACCCCCATTTTGTAAAAGGCCAAGGAGAAGTTTGATTTTTCAACTCTTGAGCAGGGTCCTAGATAAGGCGGCTATGTTGTTGACATTGAAGGCACTTCTTGATGAAACTGAAGGAATCTTGTTCCATCGTTTGCCAATAGTAACCCATTTGTATCAGTTTCCTCACCAGGGATCTACCACCAAAATGTCCACCCCCAAAGCCTACATGGGCTTCTTTAAGGGCAAGGGTTATTTCCACTTTAGTGAGGCATCTTAATAACAAGTCATTATAGGCTTTTCTATAAAGAATGTCTAACAAGATGATGTAACGTGTTGAAAGCTTTCATATATGAGTACGATCACTTTTAATCATGCCACCAGGGAAGTTTCTAGTCTTTAAGTAGTTATAGATACTAAAGAACCACTCTCCCGAGTCTACTTGAAAACAAACTAGAGACTCGGGCTCGGGTTGATCGGGAACCACTGGGGTTCGCACAACCTGAACCATGAAGTGATATTCCTTTGTATCCTCCTTTGAGGGTTCCAAGCAAGAAACGCTTGCCATGGAATTCGCATGTCTATTTTCTCACCTAGGAATACTATTTATTATGGAGGAAAATTGATTGAGTAAGGACAAAGCGAGGTCTCGATAGCGAGACAATTTTCTTTGTTTAGATTGATAAGTTCCTATGATCTGAAACACGATAAGTTTAGAGTCACCTAGTAGTATACAAAGGTGTTTAATCTTCAATGCAATCACAGCACATAAGCTGAAAATAAGAGCTTTGTACTCTGTGATATTATTAGTGCAAGGAAATTCTAATTGAAAGGATAGGGGGACTCGTTTGCCTTCAGGGTATATCAGGACCACACCCACTCTAGAACTAGTCTGACACCTTGATCCATCGAAGTACATCTTCCATTTGAGGTCATAGTTGATTGTGCAGATGTTCTCATTAGGGAATAGGTCTACTCCAGGGAAGGAATGAGGCAACGGAGCTTCTGCCAATTGATCGGCAATCACTTGTTCTTTTATCAATTTCTGATTGATAAACGTTATATCAAACTCAAAAATCAACATAACCCACTTCGCTAACCTTCCCACAAGGTTAGTGCTAGAGAAAAAATGTTTCAAAAGATCTATTTTTATTATGACATGGATTTCAGCATGGAGGAGATAGTTCCTCAGCTTCTGTGTAGCGAATACAAGAGCAATGCATTGCTTCTCCATGGATGAATAATGAGTTTCATAATCAATGAGGATGAGGCTAATGTAGTATACCTCTCTCTCTCTCTCTCTCTCTCTTCCTACATCGTCATACTAAGCTAATAGGGCCACGAAAGTGTACGGTGATGTAGAAAGGTAGACCAAGAAGGGTCTATCTTGCATAGCGACATCAATACAAGAATATTGCTCAAATAGGATTTGACGGATTCAAAAGCCTTCTGAAATTATTCATCCCTTATGAAGCAGATATCCTTTTTCAATAAATGAGTGAAAGGAAAGGTGTGATCAGCCAACTAAGATATGAATCTATGAATTTCCTGAATCTTCCCTTATAAACTTTGCAACTCGATGATGTTCCTTAGTGGAGGCATGTTAACAATAGCATCAATTTTATTCGTGTCAAATTCAATTCCACGGTAAGAGATTATAAACCCAACAAGCTTGTCCATGTCTATGCCAAAGACACGCTTATGGGGACTGAGTCTCATCTTGTAAAATCAAAGCCTTTCGAAGATAAGACAAAGATTCTTCACATGGTCTTGATGATTTATGAAATATTTTATCAACATAATCTTCTAAAATTTTATGAATGAAATCATGAAATATCAGGGTCGTCGCTCATTGGTATGTTTCTCCTGCATTATTCAAACCAAAGGGCATGACCACATAGAAGAAGGTCCCCCAAGGGGTAGTAAAGGTTGTCTTATATACTGATCGCCTGATTTAATATTGATTTGATTATAACCTAAGAAGCCATCCATGAAAGATAACAATACACGGCTTGTGGTCGAGTCTACAATCATATCTATATTAGGTAATGAAAAATCATCCTTCAGAGAAGCCTTGTTAAGGTCTCAAAATTCAATGCATATATGAATATGATCGTCAGGTTTTCTAATAGCAACTATATTCAAAATCCAAGGAGAATATTCAATGGGATGGATAAAGCCTGCTTTCAGCAACTTCTCTATCTTAGTCTTGACCATCAAAGCTACCCTAGGGTTGATCTTTTGAATTTTCTGCTTAACGGGCTTGGCGTCGGAACATAGAATGATATTGTGGACCATTATGGATTCATCGATACTGGGCATATCCTCATACGTCCAAGCAAATATATCAGGGTAAACACGCAAGAGAGCCGAGTGCTCATCTAATTCCTTGGAAGAGAGGCACTTCCAAATCTTGATTACCCTTTTCGAAGATTTAGTATCCATGAGGACTTCAACATTATCTCCTTTAAGGAAAGAGCTGCAGTTCTCGAGATGAGATATTGGAACATCATCACTGACATTAGATAGGGGGTCTTCTTAATCAATGCTCAGAACAAATTCTCCAAAGTATGCTTGTTTATGTAAGCGATACGAGAATCGTCTCTTATGATGATAAGGAGGTAATGGAGAGTAAGCACTGAGAAAATCCCCTAATGCTTCATCTAAAGAGAAGACATCTATAGGAAATTTCTCGGATTGTCCCCTTTCTTTTACCAATTCAGGATGGACCAAGTTTAACGGTTCATCCAAAATCATATTAACGCTCCACCAAGGTTTTTGTCCAAACTGTTCAATAGGGCATCCCAAGCCTAGATAGCATTATCATTTCTTAAACTGAATAGGGACTTGTATTCCTTGTTCGATACATCCTAGGCCTTTCTACCCATAGCCATACCGAGAAGCAAGTTTGTAACCAAACCCATAGCGAGCTTGCAGATTTTCAGGAGGGGACAATTGTACATAGAGTGTCTTGTTCCACCAATGGATGTCGAAAGTTTCTATGGGAGAGATCCCACTTCCTTTACTTGGTTCACAAACATTAACCTCCTTTTCAGAAGCGAATTCACTCCCCAAGGAAGGAGTGGTCTCCTAGATAGGATCACACTTTTCTTCCTCAACAGGAGGGTCACTCGTCCTCCTGTTAGCAGAATCTAGGAATTCTATATTGGAGGGGTCTGGCTTATACTCTGCTATGAAGAATTTGGAGAAGTTCAAGGAACCCCAATCATCACCTAAGAGAGCATTTACTTTAGGAGATGAAGGAGAGGATGGGGGAATTTGCAATCTTCTGCCTTAGGCAGCTCATCTTAGTTCATACTCTCTCGAGGGATAGCTTCCACAATGGGTATCAACGAGGAACATGCCATAGCGTCAGTGGTTAAGGAAGGAATGCAATTCTCGAGAGTGGATGTAGCCGAGTTACAACCAACAACAACCAGTAAGAAAAGGTGCATAGCCTTTGGATCTACTTTAACCATAACCACCTGATTGTTAGCAATGAATTATAAGGAACGATGTAGGGTAGAAGTTACTGCAGCCATGTCGTGAATCCATGGTCTTCCTAAGAGAAGATTGTACGGTAATGGGTTGGGCATTACATAGACTAGCGTAGGATAGATAACGGGGCCCAACTACAAAGGTAGTATTATCGTACCTAGAGCTTGGTTGCCAACGTTATCAATCATGTGAATATACAAGGAGGAAGTTGTTAAAGAGGATGGATCGACTTTAATTTTAGGCAGTAGATCTATACCGCAAATGTTGAGAGTTGAGCCAGTTTCAACAAGGGTCTGTCTAATACAAATATTGTTAACATTTACTATAATCATCAAAGGTTCTGCTTTTTTTTGCATGTCCGAAGGCGGGAGTTCTTGTGGGTTTAACGTAATATTCAGAAAATGCACTCGAATATGTGCCATAAACACATTAACATTCGTGGGCCTAGCAGAGGCGGGCAAGAGAATATTTTTTAAAGCTTCCTACAACATATCTTGATAAACTAGAGTGGTCTGAAGCAATTCCCAAAGTGAGATCTTAGCTAGAGTAACATGAAGTTTCTCGACAAGATCGTAATCACCTGGTGCTTTGATCGCGGGTTTAGGAGCCGGAGGAAGTTTAGGTTGAGATGGAGGTAAAGAAGTAGGATTTCAATCTGATTACGATATAGGAATAGCAACTTGTTCTAAGTTTTGTTTGTTTCTCCTTGTAGGGTAAGTATGTCTGACAAAATTATAAGAAGTAGAGTCAGTAGATTTCACAAATCTTAAATATAAGTCTGATGGATTGCTACGACCTGAAATCCCATGGACAAAATAGTCCCTTCTAGGGAATGGCTTAGTTGGGGTCATGTAAATGACGCGTTTCTTAGGGCTTGGAGGAGCCACAAAAACTACTACCACATTTATTGAGTCTTCAGCTAGCAAGGAAGGAGTTTGTTTTGAAGATTTACATATAGGGGAGAGTGCTTCTAAGAAATCATCTAGAACATCTTCCAACATATCAAAATCTCATTCAGAAAAAGACTCATTATAACTAGACAACATTATGAAAATGGATCTGACGGTTCACATCGGGTTCACCAAAATGTGATATAAGAGGGATTCATTACACATGGGTCTCTTTCTTCTGAAAAGATCTCTAGGGAACGAACTTCCCTTATACACCTCAAACATGACAAATCAATGAAATGATGAAGAGAAGTGAGGAAGTAGTTTCAGGCCCCGGAAGAGCAAGACTTCAAGATTTCTATCCTCAGCTAAGGAGCTCTTGTCCAAAAGACGTCAGTGCAATTTCAGGATGCCAACATAGTTCGTTGTCATCTGAGAGATGTGTTGGCATCCTGAGCCATGAAGAACTCTGGAGCTCAGATAGACGAAACTAAATCTCACTTCTTGATTTGGGTCAAGAGGCATGAAGGACCAAATATTCGATAGAAAGCTAGGAACTAAAAGGAAATGTGAGAGAACTTGAAACAAGATTACCTTCGTGCGTCCTAGTCTTTATTCCACGTCTCCCTTTGTAACCTGTACACAAAAGATCAAGGGGAAAATGTTGGAGTTGTATAGGGGCCTACCTCAATCAAACCCTCGTATAGGTGTTCCAACCTCCATGGACAACCAAGTTCAGAAAAGAGTGCAAAGGAAGTAAACAAAGTGTGTGGTGAAAACAAAACCCTGTTCGGAGTAGAGCCTGCACCAAAAATTAGTGAATGAACTAGTAAGAAAGAGTGATACGGAGAGAGAGAGTGTTACCCATGGGTCAAAACCCTCTTCTGGAGCACATGGGTGCACCGCGATGTGCTTGCTTGAGAGCTAGTAGCTACTGGAAGGACCTTTGTCTGGCATGGCTTCGCTAGTAAAAGTGTTTCTATTCAAGGATAAAGCTTATCCAAGAGTAGAGCAAGAGGTGACAATGTTCGAATTGATGGATTCCAACCCCAAAATGAGGGCCAAAAAGGATATTTTATGCATGTTAGGATGAAATAGAGCCGTTTCACCTGAGACCTAACCGCCAAGACACGTGTCACAAGGGTTGGGGTTCTAGATTCTTCATTTCATACTTAGAAAACCGTTGAGACGCTAGCACATTGTGCGAATGTCCGCACGTCGTGTAAGCATTTGAGGCCTACATTTTCTAAAAATGCCATGTTAGGCTTCTATCGTTTCGCAATGTGTCCACATGGAGTTAGAATCATGAAATTCTATCTCATGGGATTTTTTCATTAATGCTTCTAAGGTGTCATAAATGCTAAGCAAGATGCGAAAATGTGGAATTTTCCCTAGGTGCAATTCTGTGACATTACAGATATACATTAATGATGGTTTCAAACCAATAAGACAACCCCAAAGGATAATGAACCCTCCACTAAGAGACATAGTCAAAACAAAATTTCAAAAATTTCTTGATGCAGGCTTCATTTATCCTATTTTTGACAGTCAATGGGTGTCACCTCTAGTAGTTATCCCAAATAGAGGAGTAAAGTGGAGAGTGTGTGGATTATAGAGAATTAAATGTAGTCACTATAAAATACCACTTTTCACTACCACTCATTGATCAAGTACATGACTCGCTAGTAAGAAAAAAGTACTTCTTTCTAGATGGATTTAGTGGCTATAACAAAATTAGGATACTTCTAGAGGACCAAGATAAAACAACCTTCACATGCTCTTGAGACACATATGCTTATTTTTTCCTTCCATTTGGACTATGTAATTCTCCAGCCACTTTCCAAAGGATAGTGTTGAGTATATTCTCCGACATGATTCCATAAAAATCTACATGAATGATTTCACAACTTGTGGGGATACATATTATGAAGCACTTGGTAACCTAAATAAGGTCTTAAAAAGGTGTCAAGAACATAATTTATCGCCGAGTCATGATAAATATTTATGATGATGACCCAAGGGATCGTGTTGGGAAATTTAATATCAAATGAAAGGATTCAAGTGGATCCAAATAAAGTTGAAGTAATCTCCACACTCCCTATGCCAAAAAATAAGAGATGTCAAAAGTTTTCTAGGAAATGATGGGTACTATAAAATATTTATTCAAGACTTTAGAAAACTTGCAACCACTTTATTTATTTTACTCGCAAAAGATAGAATTTGAGTGGACAACTGAATGTCAACAATATTTTGGAGCACTTAAGACAACATTAAGTAAAGCACCTGTCAAGTGAGATGACCAAATTGGACCTTACCTTTCCACATGCATACAAATGCTTTTGATTTTTCTATAGGAGAAATGCTTGGACAAAAGAAAGGTAATAAAAAGTATGCCATTTATTACATCAACAAGAACCTACAAGGGGTAGAACTCAATTAAATGGTAACAAAAAAGGAGATGTTGGAAGTTGTTTATGCAATTAACAAATTTAGATACTACATCACAGGATATCTAGTATTCATCCACACTGATCACACAACAATAAGATATCTAATGAATAATCTAGTGGTTGGTGGCAGACTTTTCAGATGGTTGTTATTACTCCAAGAATTTGACATCACCATAATGGATAAGTCAGGTAAAGAAAATGTAGTGGTAGATTTTATGTCCAAACTACCAACTCAATTAGTAGAAGATGTTATTGATGATTCTTCTCCAGATGCACATTTATTTGCTCTATCTTTGCACACACCTTGGTTTGTTGATATTGCCATTATCTAGTAATAGGATAGACACCACCTCATTTCTCCCTTAGAGAAATATATAATTGGTTCACAAGAGTTTTCCCTACTCATGGATAGATGATTACTTATTCTACATAAGCTCAGATAACATTATGAGAAGATGAGATCTATGATATCCTCAAATCCTACCATGATGAACCCTATAGGGGACACTTTGCAACAAAGAGGATTGCACTCAAGATTCTCACCACTAGTTATTACTGACCTACTCTCCATTAGGATGCAGTAAAAAATACTAGGAGATGTAATAGGTGTCAAAGAATGGGCATCCAACTAAAACAAATGATATGCCTTTGCAACCACAGTTAACACTAGCACCATTTGATAAATTGGATTTGGAATTTATTGGCCCTATATCACCAACATCAAACAAAAACAAGTATATATTATTCTGCACATATTATCTAAAAAAGTGGGTAGAAATTAAAGCATTGTAATTTTCAAGAGATGGAAATATGGAAAAAATTCTATATGAAGATACATTTACAAGGTATCGAGTTCCAAGATAAATTTTCATAGATCAAGGGCCCCATTTTACATTAGAACTAATCAACAAACTGGTTAAATAATACAAGATCAAGGATACGAAGTCAACACCCTGGCACCCTCAAGCCAATGGGTAGGTGGATGTAACAAATATGGAGATTGAAAACATTCTAACTAAAACAGTGCATATTCACAAGAACGATTAGGAAACCAGGTTGCTTGAGGCAGTATGGACCTATAGGACAACTTGGAAGACTACAATAGGGTTTACACCATATGAGTTGGTGTATGGAAAGACAGCAATAATTCCTATTAAATTTAAATAAAAAACACTAAGGATAGCAATAAAATTGAGAATGGACTTGACAATAGAATAAAAGGAGATATTACACAATTTAAAAGTATTAGATGAAATAATGATGGAATTTATGCTCCATGCTAAGGTCAAGTTCAAAAACAAAGAATTATATGGCATGATCAATTCATCAAAACCAAGGAATTTAGTGTAGGTGAATGGGCTTTTCTCTATAACTCATGGTGCAAAGTCTACAAAGGGAAGTTACAAATGATATGGTTAGGTCCATATGAGATACAACAAGTATTCCCAAATGGGATAGTATAGTTGTCAATGATTGATGTAGTTAGATTCTCACTACTGGTTAATGGCCATAGATTGAAAATTTATACAAAGGCAATGTAGAAGGGTGAATATTTTTTTCTTAATGCACCAATATGGACCAAAGAGTGACTCTGATAAAGACAATGTACCAGAATTTGAAGATTCAACAATAAATACCACAAGTTCTCCACATGCTTCAGCAAATGAGTTACACAGCTCACCTACTAAGGTCACTCAATTATAATTTCCTACCATATTTCATAAGAACACACAACACAAGTGACAAAAATCAACAATCATTTTTAAGTGCAATCCATGATGTAGTAGGGACCTATAGCTTCACACCTACATGTGACAAAATTCAAAAAGGGACCTATTATTAAAGGTTCTCATATTACTTTCTTGTAGAAATTTCAAAATTTTAGTTGAATTAATTATATATCCATCCATATACAATGTATTCCTTCGTACATGCAACTTCATCCACATCATCCCATGTAGCATTCATATCACCATTTTTTTATTTCCATGCTCTATATGGTTCATTTCACATCACATCACCGTACATCCCACAACCTTTCTAAACCATCATTTACCACACACCATGCAATTATATCATACATCACCAATTACAATTAAGATAGGTCACATTATATCTCATTGTGAGATGTTCAAATAAATTTCACACAAGCTAAGTTTTAGTTCACTACACTTCTCTAGGCACACATATTAATTTTCCATAATTATCATAGATGGTAGTTATTTTCTTATATGTTTACATATTAAAACTTGCATACTTCATATCATTTTTAATATTTCCACTACATAATTTCACCCTCTTCCAAGAACAATGCAATTAAGTGTAGACACTTAATACCTTTAGTTTGGGGGAGAAGTACTCTTCATTTTCATTTTCTTGATTTTAAAAGCACAAAACTTTCTGCAATCTTTTGCCATTATTTTTTTCCCTATTCCTTATATAATCCAAGCTAGAATTCAAGCTCATAAGGAAAGAAGAAGGTTTAGAATATATACGTTTGGAGAACACAAGCACACAAAAAGAAAGGGATTGGTGTGGTTAAAGTGATAAACAAATAATTTGAGCACAAATAGAGCACATTTTCATCATGGGTGTTGATATAGTTTGAAGGGAACCATCTGCACACAATCAATTGTTGGAAGATAGATTGGTGTTGCCTATTTTTCAACATGTTTTTTGGATGGACTACTTCAATATGTTGGTTGGATGGACTACTTCTTGAAACTCACATAGTTCAACAAAGTTAAGACACAATAATTCACTACTACTTTAAAAAATGATGAGGCGACTATAAGAGGTTTGAAAGTGGATGCTTTAGAGGAAGTCATTGTTGAAGTTTCAATACTACCAAGAGAAGGGGAAGAGTTTCTAGTCAGGGTAGGCATTGTTGTTTCCAGGAACAAATTCAATGAACATGGAGAAACCTAGCCTCATCCTCCCAAGGTACTAAAATATTATCTTTTGCACGAGCTTGGACTTTTGTTGCTCATATATAATTATCTCACATGTGATGGTAGGTAGTCCTTGTTATACATAGTCCATCTTAAAATTTTAAGCCATATTCACCATGATAAGAGAGTTAATGTTCCCAATTTTATTTACAATCTATTAAAAAATATGAGTTTTGAATACAAAAGAAAGAGGAATAATATAGTATTGTCACAATACTAATTAATCACCCTATTTATAAAGAGAAGTTTGAGGGTTTAGTTTCTACATGTTTTCTGGGAGAGTTTCCTAAATTGTAGTCATATCAATAACATTCTTGAGGAACTTGTTCCAAAAAATGTAGAATCGCCTATTTTATCATGAAGGGAAATTCCCTTTGGCTCCCCTGTTGGTTCACCTACCCACAACAGAGGAGAGAAAAAGGAGTAGAGCCTACAAGACTCACAACCTGCAGCCTCTGAGTAAACCGTAGTAGGAGATACCCAAGAAACTCCTACTTTTATCAAAACACCAAAAACTAGGTAAATGAAAGGTGAATCTTCTTCTGCACCTACAAGAGGGAAAAATAAATCCACACAACCCAGGTGTTCACACCACCTGAAGAACAAAGGTGTTATGAGAGTGTCAATTAAGAAGTAGGAAAAGGAAGATGTTGTGATAGTGGAAATAGATTCAAAATTAAAAGAAGATGCCCGTAGCAATGTACATACACCAATCAAATAAAAATGGTATGTCACAAGCACCTTTGAATCTAATTCACAAGATTTCTTTGCTGCTAAAAATATGAGAAATAAAACCCCAAAATGCCTTGATAGTGAGGGTTGTGATTATATATGGGACATGATAACGAGTTCTTAGAGAAAGATGAAGATTTTTTTGTTGAGGAAAGGAATGTTAAGAAATAATTACAGGAGGCACTTGAAAGAATAAATTAACTGGAGGACTTGTTGAAAATTTATCAGTCAAGGGACAATGAGAGGGACATGAAAATCAAAGAATTAGAGGAAAATTTATACAAATTTGAACATAGGTCCAAGCTAGATGTTCTTGCACAGCTTGCTCTTGTGGAAACAAGGAATGAATAACTTGTGACAAAAGGTAGACCTCCTCTAATTAGAACCCCAAGTAGCCTCACTGTTGTGTCCCTAGGAAATAAATTATGGAAAAGAGTTGATGAATTATCTTAGCACAAGGAATCATGGGAGAAGGAAAGAACAAAAATGATAACTAACCATGCTAGGACTCTTGAGAAAAAAGGAAACTGAATTGATGAAGATGACACTAAGGATTTAGGAAATTGCAAATAAGGGTGTATGGTTTATTTTTACAAGAAAAATTTATATGTTTTCAACTCAACTAGCTAATTAGTAACTTACCAATTTCTTTGAATAGAAAATTTGTGGTTTTAAATATTTTTGTTGATTCTACACCTAATATGAAAGACCAACTATGTGAATTTTACTTGTATAATCTTTCTTTGCTAGATGAGACAAAATGGAACCCATTCATATTTGTGGGGGACTTATAGGTTAGAGATTTGGCTTCTTACTTCAGGAATGAACAACAAAGGGGTGAAATAATGCAAGACTATGTTGAGAAAGAGAAATCTATTTCTCTGCATATCGAGAAAGAGACAAAGGACCCTGTACAGTCATAAAAAAAATGGAAGAATATCCCAAAGCATAAGGGTGCAGGTAGAAGAATTGTGAATATTAGAGAGAATGATTATGCCAGGATGCAAAAAATAGTTGTAGGTCTCATCCATCGTGCTTTTAAGTTTGTATAAGGAAGAATGGAAGAATTGACTCTTGAATTGCAAAAGAAGGAACCACACCCCTTATATAACTTTGTAGCCATGCTTGAAAGATCAATCATAGGTGCATAGATATTTTCAGAGACAATGGACTCAAATGGATACCTCTTACCTTTCATCCATCCATGCTCCTTTATGCAGTGCCACATTGGACAGGGGAACAACATAAAAAACTAGAAGAGGCAGAAAATGTCAAATGGGCAAGAATTTCATGTTATGGAGGCCACTACTGGAAACAAGGAAAAGGAATGAATATGGTTTTAGATTTCAAGGAAATGACTTTACAACTTACAACCTCTAGTCTCAAAATATTTCTTGAAAAGAAAATATCTTAGTTGGGGGGATGACAAGACTGAGTATTAGCTAGTTTTTTTTTTATTTAGTTCATGCTTTTAGACATTTCCATTCGCTCATTTCATATCCATTCCTAAACTTATCTTTATTTTTATATCCTTCATGCAACTTGAACCAGGTTTTGATGTATGGAAATATGATTATGATATGTTGGTAATTGCATGGTTTAAATGTGTGAATGTGTATGGAATGAAGTATGAATCTATGTTTAATTTATGGTTATTAGTATTATGTATATGTTGGATGAATTAAATCCTTATAATGGAGAAGCTAGACTAATAAAATTGTAACCCACAACAATTGGGAAGCTCATCCTGTAGCCAAAGGGTTCTAGACAAAAGTGTAGAGGAGATTCCAGAATGCTAAGAATACGACAATTGCAGAAATGGAAGCATTCATTGATGAGGATGATTGTGAATCACCAAACCATTTAGTAAGATAATTGAAGAAAGAAGGAGTCTAAAATGATTAGGAAGTCAATGTGACTGTTCTCACAATACACGTCTCTGCTATGTCATTGAAACAGAATTCCAATCCTAATCTTCAACTTCCATATTTTTCAGTTACAATTTCAGCAAAATTTGTCACTCTCTATTTTATGCCCAGGAGAGTGGTAATTTGCATTTATTTTTATTTTGAGACCTTATTCTAATAAATCTCCCTCGAACCTATATATTTGGTTTGATGGTTGAGGAGTAGATATCATGTGTGGATATGTTTTGATAGATTTAGTTTTTCCATTACACAAGCAATACTTTGTTAATTTCCTATTATCCTTTCATGAATAAGATATCCATGAATATTCTTATCAGATTGTGAAATATAGTTATATGCAATGAAGATGCTTCAGTTTATCATTATATTCAGTTTGTTCAAGGAGTTTAGATTTGAGTGTATTATGTGGATATAGTAACTTGAGCAAGGTCCACTCAAGGTAATTGTTCTCCACTTTATTTTATTTGTTTACATTAGACATTTTCATTATTACATTCATCTTAATTAAATTCTTCATTTCATGTATGTGAATGAGATCTTGTCTTATACTTTATGTTTTGTTTTTCTTAATGCATTGCCCTCTAAAGTAAGTCAAGTAGTTAGGAGTAAAAGTTGGTAGTGTTAGTTAATTATATAGTTCAGGTTTAATAGTTAACTAGTCACAGTATTAAGCTAAAAGTACCTGTAGCAATAGTTCTAGATTTAATCCTTTTTCCTTATTTTGTATTTTATTCTTTATTTTATTTTTTCATATGTGTCAACTACATATACTAGATGATATAGGCAGTATAGAATCTTTGGATGCACATATAGTGGCAGTATCATCACAATATTATGTTAGCCCTAGTTGATAATTAAATGGAGTCTTTAAAAGGGTTTAGTGGACTATTCAGTAAGGAACCACCTCTGAATTGTGTGTCTATCACCAAGTTTACTAAGCATTGGTTGGGCCTTATAAGAAGGATAGTTGATATAGATAAAATTAGAGAGAGAGAGAGAGGTAAGTAGAGAGAGGGCAAGCAAAGATAGAAATAGGGGAAAGAGAGAGAGTAAGGAGAGTGGGATAGATAGAGAGGGGAAAGAAGGAGAGGTAAAGAGGGATAGTTGAGATAGATAGAATTAGAGAGAGGGCGAGCAGAGATAGAAAGAGCGTAGAGATAGAGATAGAAAGAGGGAGTGGGAGAGAGAGATATGTGATAAAGAGAATTAGAGAGGGAAGGAGGAAGGTGGAGAGATTAAGAGAGGTGAGGGAGGGATAGGCAGGCAAAGAGAAGTAGAGAGGGAAGGAGAGATGGAGGGAGAGGTAGGAATGGAGAGAGAGATGAGAAAGAGCAAGAGAGAAAGGTAGGTAGAGAGAGGGAGGGGTTATATATAGAGAAATAAAGAGGGAAGGAGAGGAGGGAGTGGTATGGAGGAAGAGAGAGAGGTGAGATAGAGATGAGATAGAGAGGGAGAGAGGGGTGGGAAGGAGGGATAGGTAGGGAGAGAGGTGAGATGGAGAGAAAGAGAGCAAAGAGGGAAGGGGAGAGAGAGAGAGAGAGAGAGAAGGTTGGGAGAGAGGATGAAAATAGAGAGAAGTAGAGAGGTAAGGAGGAAGGTGGGGAGATTGAGAGAGGGAAGAAGAGGAGGGAGGAGGAGGAGAGGGAGAGAGAGAGAGAGAGAGAGAGAGAGAGAGAGAGAGAGAGAGAGGAGGGAGGTTAGGAGAGAGAGGGAAGGTAGAGAGAGGTAAATAGGGATAGTTTCAGATAGATATAAGTAGAGAGATATAGGAGGGAGGGAGAGGTAAAGAGGGATAGTTGAGATAGATAGAAGTAGAGAGAGGGGTAGGTAGAGACAGGGCAAGGAGAGATATAAACAGGGGAGGGAGAGAGGAGATATAGAAAGAAGGAGGAGGGAGGAAGGGAGGGAGAGGTAAGGAGGGAGAGTTGATATAGCGAGAGTAGAGAGGGAAGGAGAGAGGGAGAGAGAGAGAGAGGTGATGGAGAGAGAAGTAGAGAGGGAAGAAGGAAGGTGGAGAGATTGAGAGAGGGAATGAGGGAGGGAAGGAGAGAGAAAGAGGCATTGGGGGATAGTTAGGTAGAGAGAAGTAGAGATGGAAGGAGAGATGGAGGGAGAGGTAGGGATGGATAGAGAGAGGTAGGTAGAGAGAGAAAGGGGAGATAGATACAAGTAGAGAGGGAGGGAGAGATGGATGGAGGTAGAGGGAGGGAGAGAGAGAGGTGAGAGAGAGATGAGTAGAGAGATAGGAGGGAAGGAGGGATTGGTAGGGGGAGAGAGAGAGAGGTAAGGAGGAAGGAGGGAGGGAGGGAAGGAGGAAGAGGTATAGAGGGATATAGAGAGAAGTAGAGAGTGAAGGAGGGTGGAAGGAAGAGAAAGGGTGGTGATAGAGAAAATTAGAGAGGGGTGAGGGAGGGAGAGAGATAGAGGTGAGATAGAAAAAATTGGGGAGCGAAGGAGAGAGAGGGAGAGATAGATAAAATTAGAGAGGGAGGGAGGCAGGGAGAGAGAGAGAGAGAAGTGAGATAGAGAGAACCAGAGAGGGGAAGGGGGAGAGAGAGGAAGTTAGTGGATAAAGATACATATATATACTTATTATTTTATCTATGCAAGATAAGAATTTGAGCATGCCTTTAATGATAATGAAAACCTAACCTTAGCTGAATTATTTAACTACACTATTTATTTAATTTTGAACACTCTTTCATCTAATGAAATTCACTATGTAACTTGACATAGATAATGCATACAATTTACCTTATTAACTTACGTTAGGTATACCTACCATTGGTTAGATTTGTCCTGATATACCCTCAACAATGCTCAGTCAATAATCTTTTTTGGAACTTCTTCACGATCTTCAAAGGTCTTGCTTCATTCCCAAATATTATCTTTTCCAAGCAACATGAAACACATTAGCAAATAATTTGAACTAATGTTAGATACAAATAATTCCTTAGCTCATATCAATTTAAAAATTTATTCTTCATTTGGTTCTTGTACAAAATCTCTATCTCACATTCTGGCATACATTTCTAACTGGTTTTCCAATTCAACTTTAATAAAGCACATTTACCATCATAATATTTTAAACTAGGTCATAGAATAATTAGAATAGTAAGCATGTGTTTGGTTATAATTTAGATGGTCTCCAATACCTTTAGGCTGAATATATATGACTTTATTAATTACACACTCATTTTAACATGATGTTCTAAGAGATTAATAAGTAAGGGTTAACTTGTACTAACTACGGATCATTCTATGCTATATTATAATTAAGTAATGTTGATAAAGTCATCAATCTATTTACTAAACTAACATAATTGAACTTATCAAGGGGTCACAAAAGTTATAGGCAGGGTTGGGCTTCACAATAGTATATATAAATAAATTATACGTTTGAATATATAAATGAATTATATAATAATATATAGATGAGTTATACAGTTGTCTATATAAATGAATTATACAATAGGATATAAAATGAGTTATACAATTGTATATATAAATGAATTATATAACAATAATGTAAATGAAATATACAATTGTATATATAAATAAATTATATAGTTGTATATGTAAATGAATTACGTAGTAGCATATGCAAATGAATTATACATTTGTATGTATAAATATAGATATCTGGAAAATTCATCAAAAAAAAAATTATACAATTGTATATATAAATAAATTATACAGTAGTATAGGTAAATGAATTATACAGTAGTATATATAAATGAATTATACAATAGTATATATAAAAGAAATATATAGTAGTATATATAAATAAATTATACAACTGTATATAAATAAATTATATAATAGTATATATAAATGAATTATAAAATATTATTTATAAAAGATTTATACAATTGTATTTATAACTAGATTATATAATTATATATATAAATAAATTATTGATGCAAACAAAAATATCAAAACATAAAATTCATGGGAAAATTCTCTAATATAACCAAGCAATAGATTATATTGACAGTTTCATTTGTCAATTTAATCTCAATTCCACTCTACACAGAAAGAAAGCAAATTCCATTTCATCTTTTGAATTATCGCAGGCATGTACTTTTATTGATTTTCACAATTGCAGTAACTCCACAATTAGAATTCAATTAGTTTGTTTTCTCATGCTACATTTTACAAATTCAAAAATTCTTTTACTACCATCTGCAGTCACCTTCCTCTATGTTGTTCATGTCATTTGTTGTGTTAATTTTCAATGACCATATTGACTCAACTTTCTTTGTGATTACTCACTCCTACAATTTGCAACCTCTTCTCTGTTTCATATTGCTCGGGCATCAGACAAATTCATTGCCAGCAATTTATCGTCAGAAAATTCATCGTCAATAATTCACTGCCTTTACAAATTCACCACCAGCAATTCAGGCTACGGAAAATTAATCACAAACTTTAAATTCAATGAATTTTTGGTGGGGTGAATTGTTGATGGTGAATTTTCTTTGAGGTGAATTTTTCATGATGGTGAAATATCTCCACCAGCAATTCACCGCCACGAAAAATTAATAACAAACTTTAAATGCAATGAATTTTCGGTGGGGTGAATTGTTGATGGTGAATTTTCTTTGAGGTGAATTTTTCATGATGGTGAATTGTTGACGGTGAATTTTCCAACCATAAATTACTGACAGTGAATTTTCCTAAAACCATCACCCCACCATACATTCCTCCCTTTTTGTTTGTACTGTGCCACAACTTGCTCTTCATTCTATCGTCCTTCATCGGTTGGCTGTGTGGCTCCCTTCCTTTGTTCTATGCAGTGATTTGCAGTTTTTTTTTAAATGCCTTATGGGAATGGCACGACCCCCATCATTTTTCCCTACCTCCTCTACACAACCCCTCTCATCTCTCCCCCTTTGTATATGTTTTCATTATGAATTTTTTAAATATTCCTTCCTCTAGATGGCACAACCTTTTTGTTTTTCCTAGCCATATATTTCATGCATTTCATATTATATTTCCTGTGTGTAGACTTTCGACTTCCTCTTTGCATATATTTCACTTTGAGATATTTGGTTTTATTTTGCACACTTAACTTAATCCTCTGGTTGCATGGATTTTCTTTGGTTATTATTTCTTTTTGTCTTCCCATAGCCGCGACCCCCTTGTTGTCCTTTCTTCTCCAAACAAAAATTTTAATTCTTTTAAAATGTGATGCACCCCTTGTATTCCCCAATCTACATTTAACTCTTTTTCAAAACTATACGCGTCCATTTGCTAATTTCTCTTCTTCTTTTTTGAGTGGATTAAATTTTGAACATCATCATTCTTCAAGATGTATGAAATTCTAAATCATAGTGAAAAGAATTACAAAACATATACGAACTAAAAATAGAAATCAAATTATGGTATTTTGTTAGTTGAAAATGATAGGAATATCACTTATATCTGCCTTCATGATCATGAAATCGAAATTGAATTGTCAATCCGAAAATGAAAACCAAAATCAAAACAACAAATTCAAAACGTTTAGAGTGATGAAGATCACCAATCTGCCTAAATGTTCTTGCATTGATCAATTATACAATTGTATATATAAATGAATTATATAATATTACATATAAATGAATTATATAATATTACATATAAATGAATTATATAATACTATATAAAGGAATTATACAATAGTATATATAAATGAATTATATAGTTGTATATAAATGAATTATATAATATTATGTATAAATAAATTGTACAATTGTATAAATAAATAAGAGACTCATTGTGTCTCATTCTTATCATAAAATGTGTAATATGTTGTTTGTTAATGATATTTATATATAATAATTATTACATGAGTATAAACGCATATAATTGAAATTAATATACACAATATCTATTTGTAGACTACTTTTATCAATACATTACAAGTTCTGATAGCCCTTTGTTGTTTATTTCCATTTTGTCCAAATAAGGCATTGAGCTTGAATTTGAGAATTGAAGGACTTCTACACTTGTGTTTGATTTGTCATTGCTCTCAGGTTTCTTAAGCTACTTGGTAAATATTTTCTAACTTTGTTAACTCCGATGGTATTCCATCTTTGAATTTATTAAATCAACACCAAAATTCAAAGACCAATTAACTTCCCTGACCATTTTGGGATGGTTCCTTGCATGTTATTATATCCCAAATCTAGAATCTCTAATGAAATACAATTTTTGAGTGATGATGAAATTTTTCCTTGTAATTTTTTACCTCCCAATTTTAATACTTGAAGGTAAACCATGCTCTTGACCTCACCTTCCAAATTATTATTTTCTAGATTTAACACCTTTAATGTTGACAAGCGATTCCCAAAACTTGTAAAAATAGTACTTGTGAACTTGTTATTTGACACATCTAGAACCTTCAAGTTATGCCCTTCACAAAAATAATGTGGAAAGACACCACTAATATTATTATTTGCAAGTGAAAAATATTTGAAGAGTTAGAGCGCTTGCTTCTTCCTATAAATGGTGAGACTAGGAGCTCAAGTTCTGATATGACACTATTGTAGTCTTTGCCATCAGTAATATCTAGCATACATGATTTCAAGTCATATATGTTGTTGTTGAGGTAATTACATAATTAGGATCTTGGCATTGGGTATATTTATTCTATCTTAGCCCAATACTAATAGCCATTAATAGTCATGTTTATTAGTGCTAAGATATTGACAAAAGTTGCACCTCTATGGCAAGTTTATCTTTGAAAATATGTACCCCTATATGTCTACTAACTTAAAGTACCCTTAAAGTGAAGCAATTTCCTTCTTGAATTATGCTCGATAAAAATAGTCGTTATGCCTTGATATTTAGAGGAGACATGTTTCCACCCAGTTTTGGGACAATTTCTCTATTGTAGTCAAAGAACTATCCACCTATGTTAGAGTTAAAGATCTTTCCCCTATTATCTTGCTTCTAAAATAAAATTTGCTTCAACTACTTTGTGTCTTAATACTGTATATTTATTATTAATTATGGGATATATTTGTGGCCATTTGTTATCTTGTTCTCCATATTAGTTAAAAGTAGGCAAAAGTATGTTATCTTGTAATGAAGTTGTGAGAGCGATGAAAAAATCGTGTTAGCTTGTAATGAAGTTGCTCTCTCTCTCTCTCTCTCTCTCTCTCATATACACATTAGAGGAGGAAAACATGCACGTACCGTGAACTACTTTTACCATGCTTTGAAAGAACATTAAAGACATCAATTTCAATTATTGTTGCATCATGATACTTTTGTATGTTGTGAACAATCTTAATAGCCACATACACCCTAGAGCTTCCTAATCCCAACATTATAATACATGTCCAAAGTTCCCTGACAAATTGCAAAAACATTACTATCCAAGATATATTGACAATAAGAAAATATCACATGGGCATGAATTAGGGACATACTTTCCACCATTTTGTTGAGTATTTTATCTTCTAGAAAGAAAAGAAAACCAAGTTAACCCTCACTTAAAAGACTAAGATGAAGTGGATGTTGAAGGTTTAAAGTAAATGAGCAACATGTTGTATTTTAAATAAAAAGGTTGGACAACTAGTAAAAAAATCCAACACAGCCAGTGTTTTGTGGGGAGATTAGCTTCTTCCATTATTTAGCACTTATTACTAATCGTTTAAAGTATTGTTATTGGAAAACACTCTGTATTGTGGGTTTTTCATTTTGCAAGTTGAAAGTGAAAAGTTGGAGAGCAGGGGGTGGAGTTGCAGGTGGGGGAGATGACAATCCAACGGAATTGAGGTGAGGGGTTTGTAACTGATTGGATTATTTTTTATAAGATAAGCAGCATTTACAAGGTGTTGTACCCTTCACATAGAAATCCCAAAGGGCCAAAGGAAAGCATAGTTCAAACATAACTTGAACTAGAAGAACAAACAGAAACAACTAAAATATTGGATTGGATTGGATTGTTACTTCTAAAAGATTTTAAAACATTATGTGGATTGCAGATTTCGAAAAAAAAAAATTACAACCTGAAATTTTACACAATAGTATGAATTTCTTAAAAAGCTCACCGTAGACTCTCAACAATCTACTAAAAATATGAGTAAATTTAAAAGCTCAACCACATTCTCAATCACTCTAGCATGCACAGAAGTGCTGGCAAAGTCAATAGTCAGTAAAAATTAAATAAGATAGTGAAGATAAAAATAGTGGATAGTTTCAACAAATAACCTATAAGATAGAAAATCTCGACAGCTATTCATAGCATGTAAAGATATAGATTGTATACTAACAATTCAACAATTTTTTTTCTTTTAACTAATATGGAGAACAAGATAACAAATGGCTATCTTCTGCACAAGAAAGCCAATCATGTGGAATAAATTTTATTTTGTTGCTTGGGATCTCCATGCAAGCATGTTATATATGACTTTAGGTGAGTAGTTCTGATAGGGGTCTAACTTTATCAGCGGAATCACTTCCAAAAGTTGTAGCTCTCAGATATTACCCGATATGTCAATAGATGACACCACTTGCACTATGGACAAATAAGAATCTCTTTAATTAAGTCCACCATGTTTGCCTTCTTTCACTACCCAAATATGTCTTTATGGATTTATTTGTAATGCAAGCAATATGGTTTTCAATTTCAGTTTTTTATTATGCCACGTGTCTTTCACCGACCATATCTTGAAAGCATATACCCATGCCTTACCAAATAAAAGTTTGGATTTTTTATGTTTGTTTTTATTTCAAAATTAGCTTGCATGGCATTTTTTTGATTGCAACACAACTATTACTCAATAGTGTTTTTATATGAATGGATCCAAAAATCATAAATTATTAAAAATGCTTACATCATACAAAAATTATATTATTGTATACAACTATTAGTCAATAGAATTGAAGAAAAATGGTTTTTTAATATTAAAAAACTATAAAACAAATATAAACATTAGAAAATATAGTCAATATAATTTAATTCTTGGATCTAATTGTTGGAAAATTAAATGCTCCTGAGCCTCCTGCTCATCCATCAGACCCCCTGCAGTCCTCACCTACCCATCAGGAGCCTTTCTTGTTTTGGGGATCATCTATGCAACTCTTGACAGCTCCAAAATTAAATGTGGTAGCTAATTTTGAATTTGCGATTTATGGTGGTAGGTAATTTTGAATTTTGAGAGGGAATGTTTTGTTTGGAAAAAAGGGAATGAAAGCAACAAGTTTTGTCAGTCAAAGAAGAAGAATTTTGCAGCAATGATCTGTGTTAAGAACTTTCTGTGTGAGCTCCCAGAAGCTCCTGAACAACAGCAGTTGTGTGTTTTGTATGTGAGAAGTGATTTTTCCAGGTCGAACTCTGCGTAGATCTTGTCAGTGAGCTCCTAGGAGCTCCTGAAGTTTGTAAATCTAGTTGAGCAGTGCTCCCAACAAGTTTGTAATTCGTAGTTAAGTTTAGTTTTTTTTGAGTTTTAAGGTTATTTTTTTGTTATCTCATTTACAGTCATTGAATAGAAAGAAAATGTTGCATGTCACCTTGTGCTTCCACATTTGAGTTTGTGTATTACCAGCTGATTGGGAAACAAAACAACAGTTATGTGTTTGCATTTAGTTTATAAAATTTGACATGGTATCAAAGCCATAGGCCCCATTTCCTTGTGATTTAGGGCCTTTTTTTTTTGGGTATTCAAGTTTTTTCTGTAGGATACATGGTTGGAGATGAGGGGAAGAGTTGGCAGCAGCCACCGTCCTTTAATGGATAAAACTATGATGTATGGGCAAAGAAGATGAAGACCATAATGATTGCAAATGATTTGTAGATGTCACTAACCCAGCTCAGTATGCAGCTCTCACAAACAACCAGAAGACCCAGTTGAAGGAGCAAAGAAAGAAATATGCTAAGGAATTGAGCTTGATAGAATTAGCCTTGAAAGAGGCCATTTTTCCCAGAATAGCAGTAGATGAATATGCAAAAGGAAGCTTGGGAAATCCTCCAAACCGGTTACAAAGGGACTGATAAAGTTAGATCTATGAAGCTCCAGTTACTTCAAAGAGAGTTCGAGGTTATTGAAATGAAGGAAAGTGAGTCTGTTTCAAACTTTCACACAACGTTCTCGGGTTTATTAAACTAGTTGAGAGTGAATGGAGAAATGATAGAGGAGTAGAAGATTGTTGAAAAAATCTTCAGATGTCTACCCATGAGATATGATGCACTCGTCATTGCTATTGAAAAGGTAAAGGACCTCTCTACTTTGATAGTGGATGATTTGATGGGTTCTCTTCAAACCCATGAGTAGCGCCTAAATAGGTCTGCTACTTCTTCCTAAGATAAAGCTTTTAAAGTTCACTCAAATGAAAGAGGTACAGGGAGAGGTAGAAATGGCTCCCGAAGAGGTCGTGGAAAATCTGGAAAAGAAAATGTTGGAGGAGAAATCTCGGGACGAGCAAGTAGCCAAGAGGGAGCAAGCCGCTCATAGACCAGCTCCTGAAGAGGCATGAAGAATTGTAGTTCGAGTGGGAGAAATGACAAGAGCAATGTTGAGTGCTACTATTGTCATAAGTCTGGTCATTATTCCAATGAGTGCTGGAAAAAACACAATAATCAGTCAAAATAGAATGCAAATGTGGTTGATTCAAATGTGGGTGAAGGAAGTAAGTCCAAAGCCTCCATCATGTGCAACATTGGTGAAGAAGACAGCCCTGAAGTCTGGTATTTGGACAATAGTTGCAGCAACCACATGAGTGGTAATGAATTTTTTTTTTCTTTCATTGATAAAATGATAAATTTGAAATTAGAATGGGAAACAATGGAGTAGTTCCAATCAAAGGCAAAGGATATATTATGATCCACACCAAGCAAGGTGAAAAGAAGGAGGTCCAGAATGTATTTTTTGCAGCTGGGTTAAAGCATAACCTCATGAGTGTTGGATAGTTGATCTAGAATGGATACAAAGTGTTGATGGAGAAGGGTCAATGCGTCAATTATGACAAGAATGAGAGGAAAAAGGTGTTTGCAGCAGTTCAAATGACAAAGAACCGAATGTTTCCTTTGAATATTGAGACTTTTTTCTCATCTCAATCCATTACTGCACCTCTCATGAGTGGAAAATGTACAGAAGTACATTCAGTAGCCCTCGAGATCTCTGTTGAAGACCCCTCCAAGCTATGGCATCTCAAGTATGGACACTTTGGCTTTGTTGGTTTGAGCCTTTTGTCCAAGAACAATATGGTTGATGGTTTGCCAAGGATAGTAGAGCCTAATGTTAGATGTGAGGCTTGCATTTTGGGCAAGCAACATAGGCAACCCTTTCAATTGAGCAACTCTACAAGGGCAAGAGAACCATTGGAGTTGGTGCACATGGATTTGGTAGGCCCTATGCAAATCACATCTATTGGTAGTAGCAGATTTTTTATGACCTTCATTGATGATTTCAGCTGTAAGACATGGGTTTATTTCTTATAGTATAAGTCTGAAGCTTTTGATAATTTTTTGTTGTTTAAGGCCCAAGCTGAAAAGGAGAGTGGACACTTCATCAAGGTCCTAAGGTCAAATCAAGGATAAGAGTATGCCTCAAATAATTTTGTGCATTTTTGTAGGCAAAATGGCATCAAGAAGGAGCTAACAGCTAGTTATACTTTGCAGCAAAGTGGAGTGGCTGAGAGAAAGAATAGGACCATCTTGGATATGGAAAGGAGCATGATGAAATCAAAGGGATTCCCAATTGAATATTGGGGAGAGGTTGTAGAAACAACTATTTATTTGATAAATATAAGTCCAACAAAGGTGGTATGTGACAAAATACCACAAGAGGCATGGACGAAACGCAAGTGGACAGTTGAGCACTTGAGAGTGTTTAGGTGTGTAGCATACGCACTTGTGCCAAAAGAGAGGAGGCAGAAGTTGGATGACAAGGGTTAGAAGTGAATTTTAACAAGATATAGTGAAGATTCCAAAGCCTATAGGTTGTACAACCCGTTCACCAAGAAAATTGTCATTAGTAGAGACGTGGAGTTCTTAGAAGATGAGTCATGGGATGGACTGACAGATCTTGATAACTCCCAAAAACTCCCAAGAGTTCAAGATGATAAAGAAGATGAAAATGAAGATCAACAAGATCTTGCAGCAGTAGAAATAGGCAGTTCCCGATAGCTCCTGAGAGCTCCTCAAGCAAACAAGCAGTTAAACAGACTGTCAAAAAATTTTGTTGGATAGAGTTCTATTTGGTTCCTAAAAACTCCTAAAGTTGGAAGACAAACAGGAAGACAGTCACAGTCAACCAGAGATTTGGCCATAGAGAGTTCTTGACAACTCCTGAGAGCTCCTAAAGTGAGCAGATAGAAAGGTAAGCAACTAGAAGATTAGCTCATGAGAGCTCTCGAGAGCTCCTGAACCTACCAGTTCAGTAGAAAAATAGCAGTAGTGAAATTTCAGACCCCACACTCGCCTCTCTAATGCCAAAGAAGACCAAGATTCTAAGGGATATCTACCAAGATGAAAGGTATGATGAAAAGTTTGATGAGAATAAGAATTTTGCATTGTTTTCTCATAGTGATCTGATTTATTTTGAGGATGTTGTGAAAGAGAATAAATGGTGTGAGGCCATGGATGAGGAGATAGATGCAATAGAAAGGAATAACACATGGGAGTTAACCGATTTTCCTCCCAACAAGCAAGTTATTGGGGTGAAATGGGTCTACAAGACCAAGTGCAATAGCAAAGGAAGGATAGAGAGGCACAAAGCACGTTTGGTGGTCAAGGGGTACAAACAACAGTTTGGGAGAGATTGTGATGAGATGTATGCCCCTATTGCAAGGATGGAGACCATGTGGTCAGTCATAGAAATTGCAGCCCATCACAAATGGAAGGTGTTTCAAATGGATGTGAAGTCTACCTTCCTTAATGGAATGTTGAAATATGAAGTTTATGTGGAGCAGCCTTTTGGATATGAAGTTCTAGGTCAAGAACACAAGGTGTATAGGCTCCTGGAGGCTCTTTATGGGTTGAAACAAGCTCCACAGGCATGGTACAATAGGATTGACTCATATTTGATGAGCAATGGCTTTAGAAAAAGCGATGGTGAGCCCACTCTTTACATCAAGGCAGCAAATGGTAATATTTTGATTGTTATCTTATATTTTGATGATTTAGTTTTTACTGGGGATGATGATTTCCTTATTGCTGATTTTAAAGAGGCCATGAAAAGAGAGTTTGAAATGACAGATTTAGGTCTCTTGAGATATTTTCTACGCATAGAAGTAAAACAAATGCATGATGGCATATTTATCTCTCAAGAAAAATATAAAAATGAAATCTTGAAGAGATTTAGGATGCTTGAAAGCATGCCTACACCAACACCAATAGTCGTAGGTCTTAAGTTGAGCAAGGAATATTGTAGTAGCAATGTGGATCCGGCCATGTATAAAAGTTTGGTGGGAAGTTTGATGTACTTGACTGCAACTAGGCCGGATATAATGCATGGAGTGAGTCGAATTTCCAGATTCATGGAGACTCTAAGAGACACCCATTAGCAAGAGGGTAAGAGGATCCTAAGGTACATGAATGGAACCAAAGGATATGGTGTGTTGTACACAACAAAGAAAGAATTTGGGTTGGTTGGTTACATGGACAATGATTGGGTAGGAAGTTTGGATGATAGGAAGAGCACATCGAGCTATGTGTTTCATTTGGGTTCGAGAGCTATCTCACAGGCTTCTAAGAAGCAACCTATAGTTTCCCTATCAACATTAGATGTTGAGTATATAGCAGCAAATGTAGCAGCATGTCAAGCTATTTGGCTAAGAAGAATCTTGGCATATTTGAGAGTAGAACAAGAAGATGGAACAACAATTTTTTGTGACAATGTTTCATCGATAACCTTGACAAAAAATCTTGTGTTTCATGGAAGAAGCAAGCACATTGAAATCAGGTATCATTTTATCAAAGAATTATTTGAAAATAGTGAAATTAAAATGGAATTTTGCAGGTCTGAGCAGCAGCTAGCCGACATATTCACCAAGCCTTTGAGCAAGGACAATTTCAAGTGCCTAAGGAGCAATTTGGGCATTGTTGATTTGGATCAGGAATTGATCTTATTTTTTTGGCTCGGGATCAAGGGGGAGTGTTGGAAAATTAAATTCTCCTAAGCCTCCTACTCATCTGTCAGACCCCTTGCAGTCCTCACCTACCCATCAGGAGCCTTTCTTGTTTTGGGGATCATCCCTATAGCTCCTGACAACTCCAGAATTAAATGTGGTAGCTGATTTTGAATTTGCAATTTATGGTGGTAGGTAATTTCAAATTTTGAGAGGGAATGTTTTGTTTGGACAAAAGGGAATGAAGGCAGCAAGTTATGTCAGTCAAAGAAGAATAATTTTGCAATAGCAGTCTGTGTGAAGAACTTTTTGTGTGAGCTCCTAGAAGCTCCTAAACAACAATAGCTGTGTTTTTTGTATGTGAGAAGTGATTGCTCCAGGTCAAGCTCTGTGTAGCTCTTGAAAATGAGATCCCAAGAGCTCCTAAAGTCTATAAATCTGGTTGAGCAGCGCTCCCAGCAAGTTTGTAATTCATAGCTAAGTTTAGTTTTTTCTAAGTTTTAAGGTTATGTTTTTTTGTAATCTCATTTCCAGTCATTGAATATAAAGAAAAGGTTGCATGTCTCCTTGTGCTTCTGCATTTGAGTTTGTGTATTCCTAGCTAATTGGGAAACAAAACATCAGTTCTATGTTTGCATTTAGTTTATAAAATTCTGACACTAATTGGTTGATTATTGCCAAACTAATAAAATTAGATGAATGCATTGGTATACCTGCCTCCGAGAGGAACTAATAAATTATACAATAGTATATATAAATAAATTTAAACTATGTAGTAATATATAGTATATATGAATTATACAGTAATATATATACATACATACATATATATAAATGAATTATAAAGTAGTATATAAAAATGAATTATACAATCATATATAAAAATGAATTATATAGTTGTATATTAAAATGAATTGTATAGTTGTATACATAAATAAATTATATTGTTGTATATATAATGAATTATACAATAATTTATATAAATTATTACAGAGTAATGTATATAAATGAATTATATAAGTTATATGTATAAATGAATTATACAATGTATATATAAATAAATCATATAGTTGTATATATAAATATAATTATACAGTAATATATAAATAAATTATACAATTGTATATGTAAATGAATTATACCGTAGTATATGTAAGTGAATTATATAGTTGTATATATAAATAAATTATATTGTAGTATATGTAAATAAATTATACCATTGCATATACAAGTAAATTATACAAAAGTATATGTAAATGAATTATATAGTAGCATATGTAAATTAATTATACAATAGTATATATGGAATTATACAATAGTATATATAAATGAGTTATACAATTACATATAAATGAATTATACAATAGTATATATAAATGATTTATATAGTAGTATATATAGATAAATTATATACTAGTATATATAAATGAATTATACAATTGTATATAAATGAACTATACAGTTGTATAGGGTTTGCAAGAAGTTGAGTCCACTTTTTTGCCAAAAAGTAGAAGTGTTTTTCTTGAATTTCAGAATTTGTCACATTTGACCTAAAAATTTGAAGCACTTAAAGATTGAATCTTAAAAAAAGTCAATAATATGAAATATAGTACTTAAAATGAATTTTTCAAACATGTAATTTATTTTAATACCCAGATGATACAAATTGATTTTCAATATGTATGTCTAAAAGCCACTATTTGAAAGTCACTTTTTCAAGACCATGCCATCCATGTGTATGTCAACCATATTTTGACCTAAATTAAAGTATTTTCCTAAATCCTTTTGAATAAAATCTATAAGACATTGAAGATTGTTCAAGATATTTTTTGTAATTGTTTTCTAAATTTTTTTATTAATTTTCCAATGGTCATAATTGTTGTTTTAAAAACCTCTCGTATACGTCAAGTATAAGTAAACCTAAACCTATAATTTTTTTATTTTTTTCAAATTGAAAAGAATTGTCCGAAGATTGTTCACATACAATTTGTTTTTCAAAAAATGTAAAAAATTAAAAATTATTAAATAATAAGAAAACTTGTTATTTCAAGTTTATGGATTAGTTTCATCAAAAAATATTTAAAAAATAGAAAAGATAATCCAATTGTAAAAAATTACATATTTGAAATCTAAACGATCTCATCTATAATGGATTTTAATTTCATTAAATTTTTTTGGAAAAAATGTCTTCAAACATATGTCCAAAGTCACTCTTTTCTAGTGACACTAACATGACCTTCAAGTTGTAGGTCAAAGCAGGTCCAAAGCTAAGGATTAGGTCACCAAGCCTTTTTTCGACCTAAAACCCCTAGCAGAAACTTGACCGAAAATTAAATTTCAAATGGGATCCCATTTAATTTTTTTAACATTTCGAACAGTCAAAAAGCAAATGGGATCTCGTTTCTTTTTTGATCTTTTTTTATTTTGTATTGATAATGACTTGTACTTTCCTGCAACTTAAATTTTTTACTATACTACCAACAATGACTTATTCTATATAATTTTATTGATTCTTATCTTTTACATTCTATTTATATGTAATTTCTATTTAATTTTGGGATTCAAACAATTTTGGAAGGTAATTATGTTCATTATCTAGCCATTTCGAGGAATAAAAATAATGACTTTTATTATTCAAATTAATTTGTACCTCATAATTTGGTAATCATGGGATCAAAACATTGTCAAAAGAGGAAAAATAGAAAGGTCATGACCCCTAAAAAAATTGAAGCAAAGAAAGAGGAGGCAAAATGATAAAGAAACAAAAGAACAAGGATTTGAGAAATGAATAATGTTGAAGCATATGGTTCTATGTCTATTGAAGATAAAAACATTGAAGAGGCCATGGAGGATGGGATGGATGTAGATGATGAAAATTTACAAGAGGTGAATGTGGAATATAATACGATTATAGAATCTAATCCCAGTATGTCTTCAAATCCACCTTTCAATTATATAGAGAATGTAACAATAGGCACAAATCCAGGTACATCTTCAAATCCACCTTTGAATGATATGAAAAATGTGATTATAGATGATATCCATATTGATCATTTACAAGAAGCTAGATATACCAATGTTGAGATCGACTCTATTCTTAGACAAGTTATAGAAATGAATATTGAAAATGAAATCCCTTATGTTGATCAAAATGAAAATCATTTTGTTGTTGAAAATGAAAATCCTTGTGTTGGTAAAAATGAAAATCCTTTTGTTGATGAAAACGAAAAATCTTTGCGTTGTTGAAAATGAAAATATTTTTTTGAAAATTGTAAGTACTTGTGGAGCAATTTTTCTCTAAGTATATTCTCTTTTGGATTCGATCCCCACAATTCTCCTCTTTGAGGCTCTTGCTCTTTCTGCATGTTTTAATGGCACCTCATCTTGAAGGTTATAGTTACTCCCACAAAAAGGTTCACAATGCACCATGCAATGGTTGTGTGGCTTTTTCATATTGCTTTCCTTTTGTGCCCGAAGTAGGACACGTGGCTATGTCACAGGAATTTTCCAAAATCTGCTCACACGGACATGAAAATCGCCTGCCAGTGTGCCACATCACTCATTTCTTGTCAGATGATTTGTTTCACCCACAAGCATATTACTTCTTTGGTGGATTTTGTCGAGCAGCACAGTGGATATTACACTTTTGGGATTAGTCTCTTTTGGGCAGCGCCACTATTACTTATAGATGATCGAATCAAATTTTTCCAGGTAATTATGACTTCAAATCCTCTTCTAACAAAAAACTCTTTGCAATGGCTCCCGCAACATCCAAATCCATTATTGAAGCATCTCAACTTTTATTAGCAAAGATTGTCATGATCAGATTGGATCCTTGATTGGATTGCAGAGTTATCAAACGAGGATAGTTGTTAGGAATTTATCTTTATCAATAATGACTACTCAGTTTCAGCGTGTCTTCTGGCCCTATAAAAGGAAGTTTCAGTAGCTTGTTAAATCATAATCAAGATAGGAGGTTTCTTATTTGTTAAAAGAATTAGGATGGTAGAGATCTATAGGAAGGATTTTATAGAGATTTTTTTTTCTCTATGGCATGTTAAAATATTATCAAGACGATTACTTGGATTGCTATCCGACCTTTGCATTTATGTTATTTTTGCAAGAACAAGAATTAGAAGGAAGAAATATATGAGATTCTGCATCTATGGCCTCTATCATAGTTTTCTTTCTTTATTTTGTGTATGTTGAATACTTTGTGTCAACTCATTCAAGTGTAGTCTTGGTAATTGCTTTCTATGCCACTAGCTTCTATGTTTAAATAATGCTATCTTTTAGAAATTTAATCATGTTTTTTATACTCTTTCATTTTTTTGCAAAGATCATGCTAATTTTCATATTATGATGTGAGAGTAAGACGACTCTGTAAGATTCAAGTTATTTCTCCTAATATTGGGTTCCTTATTTCTATCGAACCTTAATCGGTGCTTCCCGTGGGGAGATCTGACTAATTTCTTTGTGCTCCTATGGGCCTTAGTTGATCGTTCTCTTTCCAACAATGAAGGGTTTGTAGCATTCTATATCCATTCCATCATAAATAAGAGCCTACTAGGGTTTGAAATGTTCTTAAAGCTTTGTGGTGCATCGCCTTAGTTTTTTCTATATTTCTCTCTCCCTTTTCCCCTAAACACAAGGAAGAGCTTATTTCTATAAAGATCCCAGAGGTCATTCAGGGAAGTGTAAAATGGTCCCCCATTCACTGAATTTCCCATAAGGTTGTTCTAGAGGAGTGAAATATTTTATGATCAAAATTTATTTTTCTTGTACACCTTGTGGGACTAAGTTCTTTCACAATGTCTAATAATTAACCTTAAAAAGGCATTTTCTAAATTAGAATAATAGGAGAGACTAGTAATCTCAAGCCTAGAGTCCAAACCAAAGTATCCTCTAGAGGAATTTTTTAGTATTCTCAGTTACCCTCTTCGGCCCCTAGGAGAAGACGAGTCACAACTTCTATATAACCTTTCAGAAGCAATAGAAATGCTATCCCAGAGTCTAGAGCCTTATCTACCCCTCCAGACGGTCGAACCTTTCAAATCAGAATACCTGTCTACTTGGTCCATAGGAGCTTATTTTCGATGGTTTTCCAAGGAGCTCTTGCTCCTAGAAATTTTGTGACTTGGAATAGTGGTAGTATACAATTTCCACCTACACATATAGATGTGTGGCCTACCATACCCTCCATTGCCCTCAAAGCAATTATAAAGTTTAATGGGGAGGATTTTAAAACACCTTTTGAGCATGGTGTAGGAGCACCAGGAGCCTCATAAGTAGGCCTTTTTTCATTTTTTGATATTAGGTTGGTTTAGGTGTTTTTGAGTCAAATAAGGTTTTTCAAGGTCATTTAGGATCATTTTGATCCATTTTGGAAAGTTATAGGTTTATTGGCCCAAAGTTGTAGAAGTTGTAAAATTGCTAAAAAATTGTCATAAAGATGTCGTGAAAAGTGGTTAAGTGGTGATTAAGGAAAATTAAAAGATGGGGTCAGTTAAAAATTTGAGGAAGGATGGAAATTGTATAAATTTGATCCCAAACTCATTTTTGGGAGGTTGTTAAAACATTTGAGCAAAGTTTGAAGCATTTTGAGTAATATTTTTATGTTTTCAAAACATTTCAGTCTATTATGCTATATGATACGGAATGTAAAACCTATGTAATGGTCTGAAAGCTATTGGATTTTTTCAAGATATGAATCTAATTTATTTTTTCTTTTATTTCATTAAATTTCATTAGGTTTTGAGCAAGATAAGGCCATTTTGGTGAAGGTTGCCCTAATCTAACAATGTTTTCCGAAATTTGCAGTCTAAAAACGTGCTAGTAAGGCCATGCATGGTATAGTACAGATATGCAACCAAATGGAGAAGATGGAAAATATTTTAATATTTCATTTGCATTTGGCTTCAAGAGATTTCATTACATTTTGTGCATTTTAGAGATTTTTTTGTAAAAACTATCAAAAACCCTGCCTAGGGTTTCTAATCAGCTTGTTTTGATCATATCTTGAAATCCGTATAGTGAAAATCATGAAATTTTGTCAAAATTTATGTTTTTATATATATTTCATGTTCCCAAAGTTTCAGATCCCTATATTTTGGTTTGATATGGTTTTTATTTAGCAAATCTATTCTTGACTATGTGACAGGACAGTCATAAAGGGTAGTGAAAGCTAGTTTGCATGCCATCAAAAAGAAACGTTGGTGTGTCTTTATGATTGGGAAAGGTGTGAAGAATGTGTATGAAGATATTTCAGACCTGATCAAGGATTTTTGAATCTTTCTTGGCCATTATTTGACAATGTGATGTTTTTCCTAAATGATTGTGTATGACAGTGTTGGGGCAGCAATTGAAAGTTGAACAAATCTAAGTCTAAAAGTGTTGTTTGTGCATATTCCTTGTTGGTAAGGGGTATTAGAAGGTCCTAAAAACTTGAAAATAATATTTTAGAGCACTCTTGAATGGTTAGACAAGTTTTATTGTGACTATCCCAAGAGGACTAGTTTTGCAGTCATTGAGTAAGTGTTGGCACCCAAGCAAGTTAGGGTTTGTTTTTGAGTATAGGTGTTGAATACCTATTGAAATCACTTTTAGAATGTTTGAAAGAGGCTCTAAAATCTGTATTGAGGTTTTTTAAGCATTCCAAGTGGATTTTTCTTAGTTCATTGAAGTCATATAGGAAGGTGCACATAGGAGCAGCAATGGAGAACATACAAGAACAATTTGTCTTTTGGGTTTTTTTTTCATGAACCATGTCCTTCCTCTACATCAAATTGGTATCAGAGCACAAAATATTTGGCTGGTAGGAAGAAATAAGTAAATTATACAAGAGGTTGTAATAGTTTTGTTGTTTTGATCAATTTGCAAGGTGTGCATTGTGGCACACATTGTGTGGGTGGTTCAGGTAGGAGAATCCTAGATAAGATTGAAGGAAGGAGAAGAGTACAAGTGATGCTCAAAAGAGAAGTTGAAAAAAGTTTGAGGTGAAAAATACTTAGGCGAGGTGGAGTTTCCAAAAGACTGAGGTGAAAAAGACTTAGGTGAGGTGAAAACATGGAACTAGAAAAATTTCTTACAATGATGAAGCTTATGGAAGAAATAAGGAAAAGGAACCCTAGACCAAGCCACAACAGGATGTTGAAGCAGAGATAAGAGAGATTTTGGACAAGTTGGATATCATATGGGAGCTACTGTGGGGAATAAGATCACATGGATGCTTTATAGAGTTTAAGAAAAATGTGAAGTGGACTCTTAAGAAAATGATGGAAAAGAGAAGGAAGCAGTAGGAAGCTAACTGATTGAGAAGGTGGCTAAAAGTACTTGACAAGCCATCCAAGGAAAGAGATGTGGAGAAAAGTAAGCCTCATTGTTTTGAAAATTAATGAAAGCTTTAAGTGTGTAAATGCATGCATAACAGTAAATGAATAAGAAATCCTAAGTGAAGAAGATGGAATATTGTTTCATCCCGAGGAAGGTGAGATACTTGGTGAATGCATATTACATTTTTTTTATAGTGAAAGGTCAATGAAAAAAAAATGGTTTTTGATGACATGCATGATGAATTGGATGCTTTATTATTGGAATAAATGGATATGAATGATGATTTTTTTGCAGAAATAGGACAAACTGAATAGTTTAATGATGAATGAAGCCCTAAAGTGAAATAGGAAGTATTCAGTCCATATACAGAGATTGATCAAATCCTTTTGGGAAATTTGAGCATCATACGGGAGCTACTGCAGGGAAAAAAATCACATGGATTCTTTATAGAGGTTAAGAAAAAGTTGAAGTGTCCTCTTAATAAAATTATGGAAAAGAGAAGGAAATCACAGGAAGCTAACAGATTGAGAAGGTGGCTGAAATTACTTGACAAGCCATCCAAGGAAAAAGATGTGGAGGCAAGTAAGTCTCAATTTTTTGCAATTAATGAAATATTTAAGTGTGTAAATGCAAGCATAATAGTAAATGAAGAATAAATCCTAATTGAAGAAGATGGAATATTGTGTCATCCTGAGGAAGGTGAGATACTTGGTGAATGCATATTGCATATTTTTTATAGTGAAAGTTTGATGAATAAAGAATATGTTTTTGATGACATGCCTGATGAATTGGATGCTTTATTATTGGAATAAATGGATATGAATGATGAGTTGTTTGCAGCAGTAGGAAAAATTGAATAGTAAAATGATGAATGTAGCCATGAAGTGCAACAGGAAGTATTTGGTCCATATACAAAGATTGATCATATCCTTTGGAAGGAGATGACAAGTTTGGGAAAAGAGGAACACTATTTTGTTTATGAAATTCAAGAGCAATTAATGACTAAGATGGAAATGTTAGAAGATGTTATTTATCAAAGGAGACCCTTGGAGGACAAGTTCATTCCTAATTCAATGATAGCACACATGGAGGATCTCTTGGGTGTTGAAGTGGAGTGTATGGTGCAAGGAGACAAAGAGGAGACCTCAAGGTCTCAATATTTTATTTCTAATCTTTCATTGGATTATGTATGTGCAGGTTTGTTAGAAAAGAAGATACAAATCATTGAGAAGAAGGCTCTTGAATGAGATCAGGTTCAGAAGAGGATACCAAAAGAGGAAAACCTTGCAAGAAAGAAAGAAGCGAAGGAGTTGAGAAGAAAACCTAGAGCAAAAAAGTTGAAGACAAAAATACAAAGCCAAGAAGACATCAAAGAAATAATATAAAATAATTGGAAGACTAAGAAGAAAGAGAAGACCTACACTCAAGTGGACTTGAGTTTTTTTTTACCCCTTGGGTGTATGGTGTAGGAGCACCAAGAGCCTCATAAGTAGGCCTTTTTTCATTTTTGGATTTTAGGTTTGTTTAGGTTCTTTTTAGTCAAATAAGGTCTTTCAAGGTCATTTGGGATCATTTTGGTCCATTTTTCAAAGTTATAGTTCTATTGGTCCAAATTTGTATAAGTTTTAAAATTGCTAAAAAGTTGTCATAAAGATGTCAGGAAAAGTGGTTAAGTGGTGATTAAGGAAAATTAAAATATGGAGTCAATTACAAAAATAAGGAAGGATGGAAATTGTATAAATTTTAACCCAAACTCATTTAGGGTTTCTTGATCTCCTTCATAAGGATTGATCTCATTGTAATTAGTGATTTTCTTAATGCATTTTTCCACTTGAGGCTTGCAGAGCATCTTTGTTGTTATGGGCATCTTTCTTTCTTTGTGATAGGCTATTGCTTGCAAGTGTTCACTAGGGCCTATGAGGTTGGTTTATCAAATTCTACATGGTATAAGATCTCATAAAAAATTTCCATGATCTTTGATTTTTGCAATCTTTGCAGCATTGGAAAGGTATTGAGGAGCTCTATGTTGCTATCCATGGACTTTTTTTTGTATCTGTCCCAGATTCATCGTTATTCCAGATTTGGCCCGATGGGTCTTTTGGAGATTACTTGGATATTTTGGTAGCTGGGAGAGTGCAACTTGAATCTTTTTACTTCATTTTAATAATAAATCATTCAATAATCTACTGCTACTTCATAGATTTCAAGGTTGTGCCAGTTTGGAGTTTTTGAGTGTTTTGTGTCATCGGGTTTGTTGTTGCTTTATCATGATTCTTTGAGTCAATTAGTGATTATCACCTAGTTTCAGTAGTAAAAAGAAGTATCTTTCCTTGCTTTTTGGATTTAGGTTCCAATGTTACTCTGTAGTGTTCTCCATGTGCTTCTTTTCAGTAGGTGATCTCAATGTAGGGGGGTTTTGTCCCACTAGGTTTTCTTCTCTGCCTCATTCTTGCATTTGTACATGGGTACCTGATCAAGCCTTTTTTGTTGGGACCTATCTTTGCTTTCATGCATCTTTTCCTAGTGTTTTAGCTACTCCCTAAGTTCATCTTAAGGGGGGTGTTAGAGTAATAAGTTATTTCACTTAATTAATTTAATCATATTGGTTAATTAATTAAGTCACTTATCACTTTAGGTTTACTTAAGCTAAACTTAGGCACATTAATAATTATTTATTAATTATTAAGTGCACACACTAGGGTTTCATTTAGGATTTCTTAATCTCCTTCATAAGGATTGATCTCATTGTAATTAATGATTCTCTTAATGCATTTTTCCGCTTGAGGCTTGTAGAGCATCTTTGTTGTTCTGGACATCTTTCTTTCTTTGTGACATGCTATTGCTTGCAGATGTTTACTAGGGCCTGTGAGTTTGGTTTATCAACTTCTACATGTTAGAAACCAAGATCAGAAATGCAAACCAGAAAATACCTTCCACAAGAGAAAATCAGAAAAAGTAAAGCAATTTGCATGAATATGTGCAAATGAATAATGTTTGGGAATTGAGAAATTACAATGAGATGAATTTCTTTATAAAAGAAAAGTATGCAAAACCCTAAAGGTAAAACCTAATTTTGACCTAAAAGGCTCAACTAAATAAAGCTTACTTTTTAATTAAGTAAACCAATTATTACATAAGTAAACTTAATAATGTGTAATTAAATAATTAATTACACCAACACCCCCCCTTAAGTGCAACTTAGGGAGACTAAAAAGCATGAACCTAATGCTAGGATGAATGCATGAAAGCATGAATGGGTCCCGACTACAAGGCCATGTTAGGTACCCATGTACAAATGCAATGAATGAGAAAGAGGAGAAAAATCAGTGGGACAAACCCCCCTCAATGAGATGACCTACCACAAAGAAGCACTGGAAGAACACAGGAATCCTGAATCTGAAAAGCAAGGAAAGATACCTCTATTTATTAGAAACCATATGAGAGTCACTGAAGGACTCGGGTGGAATCATGATAACGCAATAGTAGACCCGATGCCAAGGAACACTGAAAGACTCACATGCTGGAACAACCCTAGGATCTGTGAAGCAATAGTCGATGAAAAATGATGCCCCCCATAAGAGGGAATGATATGATGAAATAATTTGGAAGCTATGTGTATCTCGATATCGATGCCAAACTGTGACTAAAATTGATCCATAGGAGCAAGTACCATGAAGATTCTAGAACATTAACCATAAAATGAATGGCCCTCAAATTGAGATGTGACCTAATGCGAATATGATGTGATTTAGGATCATTAACCATATGCTCTCGATTTGAGATGTGAACCAAAATATGCCAAGCTATGAGCAAGATGTGGCCAAAAGAAACAAAAGAATCTAGATACAACTCATGCGATTTGTCATCAATACAAAGATAAGATCAAAGTGAAACTACACTCTAATCAGATTATTATGCAAGAATCCCCCCTGATGGAACTTTATATAAGTTCATTTATTATAATACCCCATGATTGTAAAAGGAGAACATGCAAACCATGCATAAATCAAAGAGAAAAAGCAAACCTAATGCATGAAAACAAGAAAGAGTGCATGCACAAACCAATTTTCACATTTTCCTTCATGATTAAAAAAAGACCTCAAATTTATGTAGAGGACTAAAGAAAAATTTTGGTGTCACTTGAATCACGAAAAATGAATAACCGAGACAAAAAATATGCCCTCTGAAGCAAAAACAGCTTCATCTGACTTCAAAGTCCTGCAAAATAAATTTGGAGCAAAATCTACACCACTAGATTGGGCTTGAAACCAGCTTTCCAAAGGTATCTCATTTTTGGAAAAGGGACTTTGTATGCTCAAGATATGACCATTTTACTAAAAATTCTCATTTTGCCTTTAAACTAAATATTTTATTAATTTAAAGATTAAAATATTAATTAAATATGGGGATCACCCCACAGTGTGACAGTTGTGTCATGAGACATGTTAGTAGGGTGTTTCTAGTTCAAATCTTTCCAAGGGAGGAGTCTGGGAGGCGATAGTCGATGTGAAGGGATGAACCGAGGAGCTAAGATGACAAAGCATGGAGGAGGAACGATAGTGGATGCAGGGTGAAGAGATGACGGAAGAAGGAGGGAGATCAGAGGAAGTTGGAAGGAAGGGGTGTCCAAAGTAGGTGGAGGGTGAGGAAGTAGGAGGAAGGGGTAACGAAAGAAAGAAGGATGTTGGAGGATACAGAAGGAAGGTGATAGGAGGTGGGGGGAGATAAGGGAGAGAGGAGGAGAAAGAGGAGGTTGCGGGAGGGAAGAGTAGTGGAGCAGAGAAGAATGGAGAGAAAGAGAGGAGGCTGCGAGAGGAAGGAGTGGAAGTAGAGCCAGCGGAGAGGGGAGGAGATAAGGTGAGAAGAGAAGAAGAAGAGACTGCGGGTGGAGGTGTGTAGAGATAAGGCGAGAAGAAGGTGAGGAAGGAAGGTTGCGGGTGGAGGAGTGGAGAGGTTGCAGATGGAGGAGTGGAGAGATAGAGGAGTGAAGGAAGCCATGGGAGGGAGGAAGGGAGGCAAAAGAGAGTGAAGAGATAAAGAGTGAAGAAGAGGCAGTGGGAGGCAGAAGAGAGCAAAGAGATAAGGAGAGCAGAGAGTGGAGAGATAAGGCGAGAAGAAGGTGAGGAAGGAAGGTTGCGGGTGGAGGAGTGGAGAGGAAAAGGAGGTTGTGGATGGAGGAGTGGAGAGATAGAGGAGAGAAGGAAGCCACGGGAGGGAGGAATGGAGGAAGAAGAGAGTGGAGAGATAAGGAGTGAAGAAGAGGCGGTGTGAGGAAAAAGAGAACGGAGAGATAAGGAGAGCAGAGAGCAGAGAGAGATGGGGGCCTGGGGTTCAATCTAGGAACTTGGCGCATAGTCGACTCACCCATCAACGACTACTAAAGATGGTTGTTGTTGAACCTTGAAGATGAATAATGGGGATGTGGCCCCCCGAATGTGGCCTCACTAGTTCAAAATTCCAATCAAAAGAGTTTACCTATCAAATATATATATATATTAATAAAATATTCAGCTGTACCTTCATGGCATGAAAACTGAGGCAGCACAAAAATCAAGAGGGCACAAAAATTGAGGCAAATGGCACAAAAACTGAGGTAGCTCAAAAATATTTTGGACACCAAAAAATATGGCACAAAAATTGATGCAAAATGGAACCAAAATTGAGATGCTTGTATGGATCCGTATAATTGTATTGATTTTTCTTGGCGGCACTTTTGAAAATCCCCAAAAACACAAAGAAATCAATTTTCAGCAAACCCTATCATATTTAATATGAAAATAGGGGTTTTTGGGCCTTCTAAGCGCACTCGTGAGGTCTATTTTGAACCAGCATGTACTATTTGAGAGATTAAGGTCAAATTTTCTCAAAAAAGCATGGAAAAACCCTCTAATCTTGTAAAAATCTGTCGAAATAAGCTCAAGGTATGAAACCCTCAAGGAACTCTAAATGTCCTCTGCAATGAATTTCTCCAAAAACTAAGAAGGGGCTGCAAATCAAGGCTCTGATACCATGTTAGAAACCAAGATCAGAAATGCAAACCAGAAAATACCTTCCACAAGAGAAAAACAGAAAAAGTAAAGCAATTTGCATGAATATGTGCAAACGAATAATGTTCAGGAATTAAGAAATTACAATGAGATGAATTTCTTTATGAAAGAAAAGAATGCAAAACCCTAAAGGTAAAACCTAATTTTGACCTAAAAGGCTCAACTAAATAAAGCTTACTTATTAATTAAGTAAACTAATTATTACCTAAGTAAACTTAATAAAGTGTAATTAAATAATTAATTACACCAACAGTTAAGTGGCGATTAAGGAAAATTAAAAGATGGGTTAAATTACAAACATGAGGAAGGATGGAAATTGTATAAATTTTAACCCAAACTCATTTTTGGGGGGTTTTCAAAACATTTGAGAAAATTTTGAAGCATTTTGAGTAAGTTTTTTGTGTTTTCAAAACATTTCAATCTATTCTACTATATGGTATGGCTTGTACGGGCCATGTAATGGTCTAAAACCTATTAGAGTTTGTCAAGATATGAATCTACTTTATTTTGGCTTTTATTTCATTAAATTTCATTGGGTTTTGAGCAAGATATCACTGTTGGCATATGGCTTCTAATGTTGTCATTGATGGCAACCTAAGTCATGCATCTGGTCTACAGTCTAGTTTTGGTCCATACCGACAGAACAACATCTCGTTAAAGGCATAAATGTCGATCTGAATACCTCACCAGACTATTATTTTGATTATGGATCTCAGAGAAAGGTTTTTTGATGTTTGTATTACCTTACTCATGAAGTATCTCGATGCATATTCACTGGTGTATGATCTAGGAGATCTGGTGCACTAATCTTTTGGTTATTTGTGTTAGAAGGCTGACTTGTCAAATATAATAATTGCGGATGTATAAGGAGCAATTGATTAAATGTTTTTGTGTTTGAATATGTTTATTTGGGTCCCTACTATGTTATGGATGACTATGGTTGGTGTGCATAAACATTTAATTAAGGATCTAGCTAACAGTTGAAAAGAACTTAATGTTTTATGAAGTCGACATATGAATGATCAAATTCTTGATAGCGAATATATATATGAGATAGGTTTTATCATTTTGATATAGAGCATATGTGGAATGTGAAGTATAATAGTGTGTGATGCGAAATTCAAAAGGTTAATAGTGTGAATTTATCTATACATGAATTTATGGTGTGAAGAACAAAAAAGTGCATAGCAAAGCAGAGTGAAGTATAGAATCAGACAAAGGATCCATAATCTGATCCATGAGCCTAATCAAAACTATAACCTGGCATGAATAGATGCTACTATTTTAGTTCAACCTTTAGATGGCTTTAATCTGAACTTTTGTAAGGTAGTGAGCCTTCCCTTTGAGCAGTGAGCTCTAGGTAGTGTGCTTGAATGCAAGTGCATTCTCTTCCGTAAAAAAATATATTTGAGTACTCAAATTGTGGATTAACCTCCATCGTGGTTTTTCCCCTAATAGGGTTTCCACACAAAAATATTTGTGTTATGGTGCTGTGGATGATTACTTTATGTGTTTGCATCTTTCCTTTGGTTTAATATTGAAATAGTTTTAATTTCATATCAATAAAGTTAAGATTTGCATAACACTTATTCACCCCCCCTCTCAGTGTTCCCTTGAGTCCGAAAATTGGTATCAGAGCCTAGTTCCTCGGAAGAATTTTAGCAACTTGAGGTGGATATTGGAATCTAATGGACTTTAGTAGTCTTCAACAACAATGTTTGGTGGCACTTGATGACCTTGATCAGTCTAAAGCATAGTCCAGGAATTGAAAACAAATCTTAGGGTTGCTAAGAAATTTATTCAGACGTTGAAGGATCAAATTTTCAAATCCAAAGAGAAGAGAAAGGATATTTATGATCAGATCAAGCAACAAGAGAGCGAACACATGGATGATGCTCACTTGAATCAAACCTTGAAGGAAATAACTGAAGAATGTGAAAAGCTTGCTAGAGACAATGCTACCCTAAAACATGAAATGAAATCTATGGCGATTAAGTTGACTAAAGAGATTGAAGAAAGGAAGAAGAATGAGGAGAATCTTGCTCGGTCCTTAAAAGAGAAATTTGATGAACACGAAAGATTAAATGAAGAATTCATATAGATGGAAATTGAACTGCAATGATCCAGAAACAATGAAGAAGAACTTGGTAAACAAATTTTTATTCTCAAGAATGAACTTACTACTGCAAATGAATACAAGGAGAAGTTTAAGATCAGTTTTGTTAATCTTGATGAGCTGACTCAAGGATAGAAGAGTGGAAATGATAAGAGTGGTCTTGGATATGAAGAAGGAGAAAGTTCTAGATCTGGACAAAAGAATTTCAGGCAAGGAAACCAGATGAACAAAGGTGGAAGGTATCCGGTAAGACAACCTAATGCTAAAAAGATTAATGGATATTGTTATGCTTGAAAAAATTCGATCATATGGCTGCTCAATGTAGAAGTAATATGAAATCAAGAGATTCATCATTTCCTGGTTAGTAATTCAATTGCAAAAAAATTGGTCATAAATCAATTGAATGCATAAATTTGTCAAACTACTCTATCAATAAAAGGAATGTTGAGTGTTATACATGTGGAAGATTTGGACATATTGCTAATCAATGCAGATCAAGAATAAATCAATGGAATGACTGGTTTGTAAAAGGAAGTACTATGTGCTACAATTGCAATAAATATGGTCACATTGCAAGATTTTGAAGAAACAAAGATATGGATAGAAGAGGCCTGGTATACAAAAGCAGAAATATATAGAAAGATGACGAAGGAAAAGGAAAAATGACTATAGATGAAATTAGAGATCAGATGAAGAAGACATGGGTAAGGAAGAATGAGTCTAATGTAGGAAATGGTTCTACACTAGAACCTACTTCTGGTAATTCCTTCGGTAATTGATTTCAGGCCACTGGCCTAGGGGGAGTTGTTCAAGAAAATAATTCCTCCCCTATTCATAGTTGGTACTAAAACACAAAAAATTGTCAAAAAGGTGTATCAAAGATCTACAGAGGTTTTGGAAAACATTCACAAGAAAATTCAAAAATTCATAGGTCCGTAGAAGAATTTTTCTCTCACTATCTGAGAAAACAAAGTATCCAGAAAACCTAGGGAAAATGCATTTATTGCAAGTGTGTGAACTATAAAAGACAATTTGTAACCTCATTTGTCAATTTACATTGGAGAAGAAAAGAAGGAGAGCACTCAGTAGTAGAATTTTGAAGTAGAGAAGTTGATTTGTTGGTGAAACTCAAAATCTTTCAGGTATTTCAATTGTTTTCAAATTTTCATATCATTTGGTGTGCGGTTGTTAAACCTAAGTGTGAAAGATAAATGGAACAAATAAAAGGGTCGATCAATTTGGACAAATACAACAATGGAAAGATCAAGTTCATGAGAAATTTGTTGTTGCCCAAAGAATTAAAGAGGTTGAATGAAGCCAAAAACAAGAATTTGGATATTTGGAATGAGTTTCCCTACTTTGAGAATGCATAAATCATCAAATTCATTCTGAATAGATTGCATAACGATACTTTGATTTTGGACAAATCCTACATCATCTCAAAGGAGGCAATCAGAAATATGACAGGATTATGCAAAGTTGGAGACATACCAAAGAAGAAATCCTTCTGGAACAAAGAAGTTGAAACCTTAACTGGAATAATTGGAGATCAGAGGGCACTGATAATTTCGACAATCAAGAATCTTCTTACAAAGTACATTGTGCACAAAATATCATACAAAGTCTTTTTCAAAAACAAAGAAGGAGCAACCTCAGCTAGCGTAGTTTACATTTCTCACAAAATTATAATTGAAGGTCAGGACTTTGACCTGTGTGAATTGATAAAGGATCAACTAATGGAGAATGTGCAATTAGCAAAAGAGATAGGCTACCCTTTTAGGTTCAGTACTCTAATTATATGTGTAGAAATGTATTTCTTGAATTTTTTTCCAATGATCAACAATGTGGTATGGAAAGCAAATGAATCGGTATGCAAATAAATATACACATACATCAAGAATTTGGCTAGTTGAGATCAAGAATTTGGAAATTTTAGTGAGAATTTTCTATGGAATTTTGCTTCAGTAGGTGTTTCTCTTTCGGAAAGGACACTTGAATTCGGTTCCTCTTTTGGTGGCATGGAGAAAAAGTAGAAAAGAGAAAAATAAACTGTTGAATATAGCCCTCTAAAATGCAAGATTCCTAGAAGTGAAGAAAAGGGAAAGGAATAGGAAATTGTTGATATAATAGATGAAGAATCCAATGAAGAAATTGAGGACACACAGGGAAATGAACTCGAATTAGTTGAACCAGATCAATAAAAGGAGTTGTCAGAAGCAAGTGAAGAAAAAGATGACCTAACAAAAGAAAAGTTACAATAGATGGTCCACAAGGAAGGTGGAATGTAGAAAATAGCCAAGTTATGGTCTTGCAAACCCTCATATGATCAGGACATGATCCTAAGTATTCTAAGTGTTCATATTGTGCAAAATCAGATCAAATTGGAAAGTTTGCAGAATACTCTACCTAAAGAAATGTTCGAATGCTTAAAAGAAATAATGGATTTCGAATCTCGAGACAAAGAAGAAGGTGAAGCTATATCTCATTTGAAAGGGCAACTCAGGTTATCACTTACCAAATTGAAAAAGATTATGAATGACCTGAGGCAATGTATAAGTGCATCTAATAACATCTATAGCTATTACATCTATTGGCCTCATGTAGTTGTAAAATACAAAGAGAAATTGGAGCAGATTGAAACAGAGTTGAATGGGATTGGAAAAATACTTGATATGTTACAGGATCGAGATGGCACCATCAAAAAAAAATATTCAAGGGCTATAGTTTGAACACATAAAATTTCAATTCACCAATAACACAATTGTGGATACTTTTTGGAAGGAGAAGTACTTAACCGGATGTAGATTGGAACAAATGGTTGAGAAACTAAGGAAAGGTGAGAAACTAGAGGAAGCAATTACAACTTTTAAATCCCTCATTGAGATAGTCAACAAGACATCCAAGAATAGCAGCATGATCATAATCATTAGGATCACAATAGATTCTTGGAAGAAGTTCCTTCCGAAAATGAAGGAAAATCAGAAGATAATTTTCTAACTCTTTTTCAAAAGTTTTGAATTAGTTTTGAAGTTTTTTTGGGGAGATTTGAACACATGTTTTGTCATTTTTGGCATATGGTTTCCATGCTTTGTCATTGATGTCAAATGGGGAGAGAGTGCAATGAAAAATGTCTCATCAATCTTAGGGGGAGCTATGTTATGAAATTTTTAAAGCATAGGGGAGAGATAGCAGTAAAGTCTAGCAACATACTCATAATGATTCTGACACTTAGTCATTTTTCACTAAGTGTTGCCATCAGTTCCAAAGGGGAAGATTGTTGGCATATGGATTCTAGTGTTGTCATTGATGGAAACCTAAGTCATGCATCCAATCTACAGTCTAGTTTTGGTCCATACCGGTAGAACAGAGTAAAAAACAGGGCATTCGATTAGAGTCATAAATGTTGATCTAAATACCTCATCGAACTGTTATTTTGAGTTATGGGTCTCAGAGAAAGGTTTTTTGATGTTTGTATTAGCTTACTCATGAAGTATCTTGATGTGCATTCACTAGTGTATGATCTAGTTATATCCGATGTACTAATATTTTGGTTATCTATGTTAGAAGGCTGACTTGTCAAATATAGTAATTGCAGATGTATAAGGAGCAACTGATTAAATGTTTTTGTGTTTGAATATGTTTATTTGGGTCCCTACTATGTTATGGATGACTATGGTTTATGTGCATAAATATTTAATTAAGGATCTAGTCGACATTTGAAAAGAACTTAATGTTTTATGAAACCGACATATGAATGATCAAATTCTTGATAGTGGATATATATGAGATCGGTTTTATCATTTTGATATAGCGAATGTGTGGAATGTGAAGTATACTCGTGTGTGATGCAAAATTCAGAAGGGTAGTAGTGAAAATTTATCTGTACATGAATTTATGGTGCGAATAATAGAAAAGTGCAGAGCAAAGCAAAGCGAAGTATATTATGAGACAAAGGATCCAAAATCTGATCCATGAGCCTAACTGGAACTGTAACCTGGCATGAATAGATGCTACTATTTCAATTCAACCTTCAGATGGATTTAATCTAAACTTTTTTAAGGAAGTGAGCCTTTCCTTTGAGTAGTGAGCTCTAGGCAATGCGCCTGAATGCAAGTGCATTCTCTTTTGTAAAAACTTATATTTGAGTACTCAAATTGTGGATTAACCTCCACCGTGGGTTTTCCCCTAATAGGGTTTCCACACAAAAATCCTTGTGGTATGTTGTTGTGGATGATTACTTTATGTGTTTGCATATTTACTTTGGTTTAATATTGAAATGGTTTTAATTTCATATCAATAAAGTTAAGATTTGTAGAACATTGATTCACCCCCTCCCCCCCCCCTCTCAGTGTTCCCTTGAGTCCAACAATGACCATTTTGTGAAGGCTACCCTAATCTAACAATGTTTTCCAAAATTTGCAATTTGAAAATGTGTGAATACAAACATGAACGGTTTAGTATGGACATGCAACCAATTGGAGAAAATATAAATCTTTTTCCCTTTCATTTTATTTTGGTTTCAAGAGATTTCATTATGTTTTGTGCATTTTAGAGCATTTTTTTAAAAAACTATCAAAAACCCTGCCTAGGGTTTCTAGTGAACTTGTTTTGATCATATCTTGAAATCCATATAGTGAAAAAACATGAATTTTGTCTAAAATTCTGTTTTTATATATATTTTATGTTCCCAAATTTTTAGATCCCTATCTTTTTGTTTGATATGGTTTTTGTTTAGCATATCTATTCTTGACTGTGTGACAACAGTCATAAAGGGTAGTGAAAGTTTGCATGCCACCAAAAATCAAGATTGGTGTGTTTTTGTAATTTGGAAAGGTGTGAAGAATATAAATGAAGGTATTTTAGAACTGCTCAAGGAGTTTGGAAGCTTTCTTTTCCATTATTTGACAAAGTGTGATGATTGTCCTAAATTATTGTGTATGACACTATTCGGGCAGCAATTGAAAGTTCAACAAATCTAAGTCTAAAAGTGTTGTTTGTGCATATTCCTTGTTGGGAAGGGGTATTATAAGTTCCTACCAACTTGAAAAAATGAATTTAGAGCACTCTTGAAGGGTTAGACAATTTATATTGTGACTGTCCCAAGAGGACTAGTTTTACAGTCATTAAGTTAGTGATGGCACCCAAGCAAGTTAGGGTTTGTTTTCGAGTCTAGGTGTTGCATACCTATTGGAATCACCTTTAGAATTTTTCAAAGAGGCTTCCAAATTTGTATTGATTTTTTGAAATCATTCCAAGTGGATTTTACTTAGTTCATTGAAGTCATATAGGATGGAGCACATAGGTGCAGCAATGGAGAACATGCGAGAATGGTTTGTCTTTTGGGTCTGTTTTCATGAACTCTATCCTTCCTCTGCATCAAATTGGTATCAAAGTGCAGAAGATATGGATGGTAGGAAGAAATAAGTAAAATCTAAAAGAGTCTATGATATTTTTGTTGTTTTGATTAGTTCACAAGGTGTGCATAGTGCGGAAAGTTGTGTGGGTGGTTCAGGCAAGAAAATCCTAGATAGGCTTGAAGGAAGGAGAAGAGTACAAGTGATGCTCAAAAGAGAATTTTCCAAAATACTGAGGTGAAAAAGGCTCAGGTGGGGTGGATTTTCTAGAAGAATGAGGTGAAAAAGACTCTGGTGAGGTGGAAACATGGAACTACAAAAATTTATTACAATGATGAAGCTTATGGAAGAGATAAGGAAAAGGAACTAGCCCAAGCCACAACAGGATGTTGAAGTAGAGATAAAAGAGATAAGAGAGGTCTGGACAAGTTGGAAATTATACGAGAGTTACTGTAGGGAATAAGATAAAATAGATCCTTTATCGAGGTTAAGAAAAAGGTGAAGTGGCCTCTTAAGAAAATGATGGAAAAGAGAGGGAAGTAACAGGAAGCTAACAGATTGAGAAATGGTTGAAAGTACTTGACAAGCCATCCAAGGAAAGAGATATGGAGGAAAGTCTCATTGTTCTGAAATTAATGAAATCTTTAAGTGTGTAAATGCAAGCATAACATTAAATGAAGAAGAAATTGTAAGTAAATAATATGGAATATTGTGTCATCCTAAGGAAGGTGAGATACTTGGTGAATGCATATTGAATTTTGTGTTTGATAGTGAAAGGTTGATGAATAAATTATGTTTTTGATGAAATGCATGATGAATTGGATGTTTAATTATTGGAAAAAATGGATATGAATGATGAATTGTTTTTGGCAATAGGACAAATTGAACAGTTCAATGATGAATGCAACCCTAAAGTGCAGCGGGAAGTATTCAATCCATATACAAAGATTGATCAAATCCTTTGGAAGGAGATGGCAGGTTTGGGAAAAGAGGAACACTACTTTGTGTATGAAAGTCAAGAGCAATTAAAAATAAATATGGAAATGTTAGAATATGCTATTTATCAAAGAAGACCCTTGGAGGACAAGTTCAATCCTATGTCAACAATAGCACACATGGAGGATCTCCTGGGTGTGGAAGTGGAGTGTATGGTGCAAGGAGAGAAGGAGGAGACCTCAAGGTCTCAATATTTAATTTCTAATTTCATTGGATTATGTATGTGCAATTTTGTTAGAAAATGAGATACAAATCATTGAAAAGCAGGATCTTGAACGAGATCAAGTTTAGAAGAGGATGCCAAAAGAGGAATACCTTGCAAGAAAGAAAGAAACAGAGGAGATGAGAAAAAACCCTAGAGAAAACAAGTTGAAGACAGAAAGACAAATCCAAAAGTACATCAAGGATATAGTGTTGAATAATTGGAATACAAGGAAGAAAGATAAGACCTACACTCAAGTGGACTTGAGTTTTTTTCTTCCCCTTGGGTGTATGGTGCAAGAGCACTAGGAGCCTCATAAGTAGGAATTTTTTTATTTTTGGATTTTAGGTTGGTTTAGGTATTTTTTAGTTAAATAGGGTCTTTCAAGGTCATTTGGGATCATGTTGTTCCATTTTGGAAAGTTATAGGTCTATTGACCCAAAGTTGTAGAAGTTGTAAAATTGCTAAAAAGTTGTCATAAAGATGTCATGAAAAGTGTTTAAGTGGTGATTAAGTAAAATTAAAATATGGGGTCAATTAAAAACGTGAGTAAGGATGTAAATTTTATAAATTTTATCCCAAATTTATTTTTTGGGGGTTGTTAAATCATTTGAGCAAAGTTTGGAGCATTTTGAGTAAGATTTTTATGTTTTCAAAACATTTCAATTTGTTCTGCTATATGGTATGGCATGTTCAACCCATGTAATGGTGCAAAATCTATTGGATTTTTTCAAGCTATGAATCTACTTTATTTTGGCTTTTATTTCATTAAATTTGATTGGGTTTGATCAAGATATGGCCATTTTATTGAAGGTTGCCCTAATCTAACAATATTTTCTAGAATTTATCGTCTGAAAACATGGTAGTATGGCCATGCATGGTATATTAAAAACATGCAAACAATTAGAGAAGATGGAAAATATTTTACTCTTTCATTTTCATTTGGTTTTAGGATATTTCATTACATTTTGTGCATTTTAGAGCATTTTTGTAAAAACTGTCAAAACCCCTACCTAAGGTTTCTAGTCAACTTGTTTTGATCATATCTTTAAATCCGTAAGGTGAAAAATCATGAAATTTTGTCTGAAATTTTGTCAAAAATTTTGTTTATATATATATATATCAGGTTCCCAAAGTTTCAAATCCCTATCTTTTGGTTTGATATGGTTTTCGTTTAGTAGATCTATTCTTGACTGTGTGACAAGACAATCATAAAGGGTAGTGTAAGTTAGTTTGCATGCCATCAAAAAAAAAGATTGGTAAATTTTTGTGATTGTGAAAGGTGTGAATAATATGTATGAAGTTATTTTAGAGATGATCAAGGAGTTTTGAATCTTTTTTGGCCATTATTTGACAAAGTGTGATGATTGTCCTAAATGATTGTGTATGATAGTGTTGGGGCAACAATTGAAAGTTGAACAAATCTAAGTCTAAAAGTGTTGTTTGTAAATATTCCTTGTTGGGAAGGGGTATTAGAATGTCCTAAAGACTTGATAAAATATTTTTAGAGAACTCTTGAAGGGTTAGACAAGTTTTATTGTGACTATCCCAAGAGAACTAGTTTTAAAGTCATTGAGTAAGTGTTGGCACCCAAGCAAGTTAGGGTTTGTTTTTGAGTCTAGGTGTTGAATACCTATTGGAATCAACTTTAGAATGTTTGAAAGAGTCTCCCAAATATTTATTGAGTTTTTGAAATAATTCCAAGTGGATTTTCCTTAGTTCATTGAATTCATATAGGAAGGTGCACATAGGAGCAGCAATGGAGAACATGCAAGAACGGTTTGTCTTTTGGGTTTGTTTTCATGAACTTTGTCCTTCCTCTACATCAAAGCACCTCTAGGATATAGTAGAGGTTTGTATATTTCACAAAATCACAGAGAAAAATGTCACCCTTAGATTGTTAGTTGTGTCTTTCAAAGGGAAATCTCAAGAGTGGCATAGATATCTGGCTCCAAATACCATTCGCTCTTGGGATGACCTTAGAGACAAGATTTTTTAGTGCTTTTCAGAGAAAGGAGATTGTTCATCATTATTACAACAATTGATCACAATCAAAAGATCCTCGTAGGAGGCCATGACCAACTTCAACACCATATTCGATAAAACTTCACAAAGGATTCTTAAACACAGCCAGACCTCCAGCGACCAGGGCATTCATATTCTATCTCAAGGATTTCCATTCAAATATCATGGTCATGGTACAATCACTCAGAATTGATACCTTTTCTGATGCATATGATATTGTGCAAGGGGAGAATAATTTAATAGGTACAATGGGAAGCTTCCACCATAGTTATTGATGCCAATGTTCGTAGAGATCCCTGATGGAATCCAAGAGGAGGTAACTCCTAGCACCTATACTTCACTCCCTAGAACATCAACTGCACCACCACCTTCAATATGTGTTTACCCAAATGCACAACCAAGCACATCAGGCTCTTCTTTGTTGACTGTGGATATAAATAATTTGAATAATCTCATGAGGAATTTCATAAATGAGCTATTCATTGTTTAGCATCAACAGGTATTGCCTCAAAAGCTCCCTATACAAAATTATCAAGGAGGGATGCCACCTTTTTAGCATACAATGTACCAAGGAGCTCCAAGAGGAGGCAATCAACAATAAGCATCTACGAGCTAGATAGTCTTGGTCACCACACTACTCTAAACCATTAAGAATAGCTCGAACAAGAACTTGGTCCCAAGATAGAACAATCTAACAGAGGATATGAACACATGGTGCTTCCAATGCAATGATTCTCACATGCCCCAAAAATACCCAAGGGGAAATCTTCAATAGAGGGTAGCAGAATAGAGGAGCTAGGGTATATTTTCAAATACGAAAGAATATCACTCACCCAAAATTGAGAATTCCCAATTTAGTGCACAAAGACAAGGCATGTCCTTAGAGCGGGAATTAGACTTCTCTCCTGACCAAGTTCTTTTCTCTTGGATGGAGGAGGAGGTTTTAGTGTTCATGAATGATGTTCTAAAAACTACCACCTCATAGGTGTAGTTGAATTACAATACTTGATCAAAAAGAAGACTTATTGAGGAATATGTGAAAAAAACTCCCCAGTAGCCACAACTACAATGGTCACAATAGCAGTTACAACAAGCTCCGTAGATGCAACAAACTCAATAGTCATAGGTGTGACCATTTCTGCTAAAAGAGATGGATAAGGTCCCAAGCCCACCAAGGATAGACCGACCATTCCCCAAGGCGAGAGAAGCACCCCAATTTAAACCAATGTTCTCACCAATCAGAATGTTTAATATGGTGGAGCAATTAAAGAAGGCTCTTGCCAATGTATCCCTGTGGGATTTCCTATCTATTCTAGAGAAAAATACTTTGCTTCAAGAGGCATTGAATAATGAAGAGTAGATTTTTTGTGCGGATATAGTCCCATTACATAACTAGGATAAAGGAAAAAGGCCCGCATTGGACTCTCAATCCTCGAGGCTGTAGAATATGTGAATACGGCGGACAAAGCAAAGGTGAAAGAAGTGAGCCAAAACCCACTCCCTTCTTCTTGACACTTATCATAGGGGATAAGTTACTACACAATAATATGATAGATTCAAGGGCCAGTACTATAGTCATGCCCAATCTTGTTGCTAATGCCCTAAACTTGAAATATGAGCCCCTCAACAAAGGAATTATGTAGTTAGACAGAAAGAAGGTTTTGACTATTGGTCGCATTAAAGACCTCTCTTTGACCTTTTTTTCTTGTCCAAGCCAAACCATTACCCAGGAAGTGGTCATAATTGACATACCCCTCATCTTTGGGATGTGCCATCAAGGTATTTCACAAAAAATCTTGGTGAATACCTGGTGCTTGACTAGTCTCACTTAATATTATGAACCAAGCACGAAGCAAAGATGAAGATCTTGTCTAAGCCTTTGCATCTTGAACACATCATAGAGGATGCAGTGCAAATTTTTGAAGTGGTGCATACCTCCTTTTCCAAGAAGAAGATGTATTGTGTGGAGATGTTAGAATAAGAAGAGGCCACAAGTGATTGGAACCCCAAATAAGAGGTCCTACTCAATCAATTTATTGAGTCCAACCCTTTCTATAACTTCCATGCTACTAGTCTGGGCACTTATTGGTGCAGGGGGCACCATGGCCATGTTAGACTTAGTGATGAATTTAGGGGTCTAGATTATGAATTTGAGTGCTTTTTCATTTTATAGATGTAATAAGATTGACATGAGACCATTTTTGCATGTTTAGAATCATGTAGGGTCACTTTGTAGTCGTTGGTTAAAAGTTGTTGCAAGAATGTAAAAGTTTCTTTTGCAATTTTGCATGTTTGAAGAAGTTGTACAATCACTGGTGTATTATTTCTTTTTTAATAGATTTACAATTTCATGTTATGATTTTAGCCTCACAAAATTTGAGGCATGAGCATTGTATGTTTGGGAAGACAAAAACTGAAAAAGAAGCTCTATTTTATGTGTTTTTGGTGCAATTTTTTGAGTTTGCAAGCTCTGTACAACCCTATACAATATTGGTATGAGTTGAGGTTAATGCGAAAGGTTACAAGAAGGTTTTATCTTTCTTTTAACTCGGTGTGGTGTAAATTCATCGGGAAATAAGCTAGTTTGAAGCTTGTTTCTTCAATCTGCATATAAACCCTTACTTTCAAGGGTTTGGAATAAAAAATGTAGATTGTAGACTATTCCACCGTTGTAATTTAGCTAAACTCAATGGAATGGTAGTTTTAGGGGTGTTTTCAATGTTTTATTTGCTTAGGGAGTAGGGTATAGATATTAGAGGTTTTTTGTCAAATCCCTAGCCTAACATCCTCATGTGTTAGGCTAGGTAGGTTAGTGAATTAGTGGGACAACGAATTGGGAGAGTGTTTTGTTGCAAAATTCTTGTGTTTTTAAACCTATGTGACTGGTTAAATACATTGGTGAAGAGCTTAGGTGATTTGGAGAAGGATTCTTAGTACTTTCCTTGTAGAAGTGGCCTAATTGGCATTATTCTAGGCGTAGCAGACTAGATTTATGTTGTTTGTTCCAAAAAAACCCATGCCAACTTTAAGATATGTTAGAATAGGCCTAATGGGTGTCTGAAAAAGTTCTAGGTTTCAAGCTAAGATGAAATTCTCTAAAAGATATGTCTCAAAACATCATTTTGGAGACCTAGTTGGAAATACTAGCTAGTTATTGAAAATCACCTTTACAGGGGTCTTGAGGGTAAAGTAGTGATTGAATAGTGTTATGTTGAGTTAGGACAAGCTAATCCACCCCCACTCTACATCAGGTGGTATCAGAGCAAAGGTTTGGATTGGAAGTGGGAAAGTGAGTGAGAGTGAGCATAAGAAAAATGCCTTCAAAGGGTAATCCAATGGCCAAAGAGGTAAAAGAGTTGTAAGAGAAGTTACTTTAGAAGGAAAGGCTCTACAAGGAGTCACAAGAAGTAACCCTTGCAAGAATAAAAACCCCAAAAAAGAATCAAAGGAGAGGAATGGTCAATGGTGACCAAAGTGATAAGTAAGAAGAGGGTGAGAGTGAGAACCCTCCAGTCGGAGTCCAAGAAGGGGATGAAGAATTGGACCCTGAAGAAAAGAGGATGGTCAGGATGCTAAAGGCAATCAAGGGTGACAACATTCTAAAAGTGAAAGTGGGAGGGACAATGTATGGTGGAAAACTAGATAGTGAAGAAGTCTTGGCTTGGATAGATGCTTTGGACAACTTATTTGAGTTTGAGGAGATAGAAGACAACAAGAAGGTAAAATTTGAAAAGACTAGGTTGAAGGGCCCTGCCCTAACATGGTGGAACTACATCCAAAATGAAATATTTAAGAAGGGAAAGATAAAGATTAGTTCATGGGATAAAATGGTAGCCAAAGTGAAGACATAATTCTTTCCTACAGATTATACAATACAAACCTTTAGGAAGATACAAAATTTTAATCGAAAGGATTTAGATGTAATGGAATATACAGAGGAATTTCATAAACTAAGCATAAGGGAAGGACATACTGAAGATGAGGTGGAGAAAGTGGCAAGAAACTTGAATGGCCTTAGATTAAACATAAAAGATGAGATTGGTCTTACAACTCCTAGGATAGTTGAGGAGTGTTTCCAATTGGAAACTAAAGCTAAGGAAAGGATTAAAAGAAAGCAAGAGCAACAAGGAAGAGGAAGAGGAAAAAATTCAGAGGTAGAGGCAACTTTGGTGCAAGAGGGCAGTCACAAAAGCCACAAGGTGAATCAAGCAACCAATCAGAACAAAGTGGAGATTCAAATGGTAGAGTTAGTTTTAGAGGAAGGATATTTGGTGGTAGAGGATATTTTCGTGGACAAGCAAGAGAATCTAGCACCTTTTCAGGTAGATGTTATAGCTGCAATCAATTTGGATGCCTAGCTTGGAAATGCCCAGAAAAACAAGCATCTAGTTCTCATGGTGGTGAGAGGAGGACTCAAATAGTACATGAGGAGTAAAATAAAAGTGTCAACTCACATTCTCTACATGTTTCTCCAAAGGTAGGTGAATCTTTGATGCTAAGAAGGACACTAATCATGGTGCCAACTATAAAATAACCCCCACAAAGGAAGGCATTATTCAGAACAACTTGTAAAGCACAGGGAAAGGTATGTAAAGTTGTGGTAGATTATGGTTCAACTGATAACCTTGTGTCTTTGGAGATGATAGAAAAACTAAAAATGAAAAGGAACCCTCATCCAACACCGTACAAAGTTTCATGGCTCAATAAGGTTCAGCAAGTTTTAGTAAATGAGCAAGCTTGGGTTGAATTTATCATTGGTCCCTACAAGGATAAAATACTTTGTGACATCATCCCTATGGATGTATGTTCTCCTAGGAAGGCCATGGTAGTTTGATAGGAATGCCAAAAAAGATGTGGAAAATAATATATATGTGATAGACAAGGATGGAAATTCATATACCCTTTCACCCACTCAAGAAGATGATAGTCCAATTCATGAAGGACCAAGTGTGTTGGTGGTCAAGGAGAAAGATTTTTTGAATGATCTAGAGGAGGAAGACATTGGTTATGATATTTTTTGTAAGCCCATATCATATGTAGTAGCAGCAGATGGAAAAGAGATACCAAAGGAGGTACAAGTCCTATTAGATAAGTATGAAGATATAGTGGTGAAAGAACTACCAAATTCTTTGCCACCCATCAGGGATGTGAGTCATCACATTGACCTTATGTTAGGTGCAAGTCTGCCAAACAAACCAGCATACAAGATGACACCTAAGTAGAATGAAGAGATAAGAAATTAGGTTCAAGACTTGTTGGACAAAGGGCTAATAAGGGAGAGCTTGATACCTTGTGTTGTACCTATTGTTTTGGCACCTAAAAAGGATGGAGATTGGAGGCTTTGTACTAACTCAAGGGCAATAAATAATATTACAATCGGATATAGGTTCGGATATAGGTTCCCTATACCCCAGATGGAGGATTTGATGCACAATTTTTTAGGAGCAAGTTACTTCTCAAAGATTGACTTGAAAAGTGGATACCATCAGATCAGAATAAGGGAAGGAGATGAGTGGAAAATCACCTTCAAGACCAATGATGATCTGTATAGGATCTAGACTAAATTGCAGATTGAATGCTTAACTTTTACAATGATTATTCCAAGTTAATTAAATCAAAATTAACTCAAGGAAATAACAAAATGAAGGAATTAACAAACTGAGAGACGGTGCGAGAGAAGAAGAGAAATGCAAACAGCGTTTGATTACGGAGTTCGTCACAAACGTGACTACGTCTCCGGGTCTGCTCCAATAGAGTGACCGATCCAATTAATCTCCAAATCAATTACAATTGCACCAAAACCATTCTCCAAGCACTTCGGCAGCGTAACGATGCTCTAACGTGCAAGAATGACTCAAAGAATCTCCACAAGACCTCTCTTTCGTCACCTCAGCTTCAAGACTTCATCACCTGAAAAAAAAACTTAACTTAACTCTCACCTCACACCCCCTTTTATACATAAAATTAGCCTAATTAGGCTTAACCACCAAAATTAATGTTCAACCCCCTCTAATAGCTCGTACAACTCCTCTGATATCTCCATTTAGCTTTTGGTTTAGATTGTTAGAGGTAGTTTTAAATGTTTATGGCTTAAAATGCCTTTTGGTTAAGGCTCGGCCAACAAAACATTAACAAAATTAAACTAACTCCCATCATATCTTAGGAGCCGTTGGTGGTCTATCGGTGAGTATTGATTTTACTCGCTGTGAGGTCGGGGGTTCCAACCTCCGCCGGCCGTTTTAAAACTAATACCAAACATTTAAACAATAAAACCAACAGCTGTCCAAATTTAGTGAAAACACCGGCCGCAGGTGCAATGGCTCATGGCCTGACTCACCGAGTGGAGGTTGCGGGTTCAAACCCGTCCAAAACTTTTACCAGTCTGTTTAACAAACACATCCGCCGATCAGAGGACACGTGTCATCCTTTAATTCGCCGAATAATCCGACGTGTATGCCGACCAGGTGCTGACTATGTTGCCGACAATGCCACCACGTGTCCGATGACGTCCTGCCAACTCGGATGCTGACTGTTCCTGCCACGTATCTGCTGACTGGATACGAATGACACGTGTCAACGCATGATTTGCTGACCTTGCTGACGTCACCTGCCACATCATCGTGCCACGTCGACATGTACGGACCGTACGGAGTGCCACGTGTCAACTTTCGATTGGTCTATTTCGGATTTCATACCGCATGCTAACGTCATCTGTACGGATGATGACATCATCACTGTACCTTCAAGTCCACCAAGTCAACCTGAAACTTTGACCAGCTGTATCTTGAGCATACGATGTCGGATTTCAACGAAACGAATGTCGTCAAAATCGTCTTGATGAGCTCTTTGCGATGATGCCAACTTTGAAAACTTTTTATGACATCATTTTTTTCGCTTCCTGGATGCCCTTTGATCCCAGTTTGACCCAAGGTTTGACTGGCCATAACTTGCACAAACAGACTCCTTTTCGCTCCGTTCAAGTTGCATTGGAATCAGGACGTCGAGATATTTTTGATGGTACAGATTCTAGAGAGAATGGAGGCACTTCAATTTTCACTGAAAATATCCCCCGGATCAGGCCTCCCCACTGAAGACCTTTTGGACCTCCAAAAGTGATATTCATTCTGACATTAAGTGAGGACTTGGCCTCCCCACTTGTCCTGTATCTTCTGTACATTTGAAAACCTGGCTCACAAGCACAATGAAGACTGCAGAAATATTGTTGAACATAAACATTATTCTATCGCTTCCATAAGCTTCTACATCAACTGTCGTAGCCACTAACCAACAAAAATTGACTAGCATCAAGCTGAACAACAATGCAGAAATGAAAGAGAATAAGTCAACAACATATCGATCCTTTACAACATGAACATTTTTACCCAAGGAACTATCAATGCTTTCAATCATCATTCCCTCATGTTGTACTGCGGGTGCATCCTGCAACATCTGACCCTGGTTAGCTACTCCAAGTTCAAGTTTAGAACCACCTGTGCTGATAGACATAAGAGTTAATTCTTTACTTGCCCTCTTTAACTGCCCTGTGTTTGCAAAAGAATGATCAGTCTTAATCCTGTGAGAATGTACAATATACTGAATGCCATCTTTAAACAAGTGATAATGATTCTTTTCCCTGTAGAAAATAGCTTTTCTGTCATAAAGATAAGGGCTACCAAGCACTATCCCACAGATATCCAGTGGAACCACATCAAACTGTACCTCATCCACAAACTTACTAGTGATTGTGAATCTTAAGGTGCATTGTCTTGTTACTTGCAACTTATCATTTTCACAAATCCAACCTAGTGGATAAGGTTTCTTATGCAATGTAGTTTTTAATCCCAAGTTCTTTACAACACTTTCTGAAATTAGATTAACTTGAGAACCACTGTCTATGAGTGCATCAATTTTACTGTTCTTAGCAACAACCCTTAAATGAAAAAGCTCATTCCTTTTTTCATCTTCAGAGAAATCATTAACTATAGAAGTAGAAGCACAACTATGAACATAATCACTAGAAGTAGGAGTTTTACCTTTTAGACCCATAGCTGTTATCTTAGTCTCATCATCTGAATCTGAACCAAGATCCATAACAACATTTGTGGATTTCTCCTTACCCTTTTGTTTCTGATTCTGTCTTTGAGCCCACTTAGGCTTCAATTCGGGATGCAACTTCCAACAATGATCTTCATCATGACCCTTCTTGTCACAATGAGAGCAAGAAAGCTTGTCATCCTTCTTAACTGTAGCTTCCTTCTTTCCTTTCCCTGTCTCTGCAACCTTAGAAGATTTCTTTACAGAATTATCATTATCAAACTTATCAATAAAAGATCCTTTACCCCTTGACTCTAAGTGTGTAGCTTGGACACAAACTTCATCCAAGTTGTTAGGATTCAATACCAAAATAGAATGCCTAAGATAGGAATGTAGACCTCCTATGTACTTCAACAAAGTGTCCTGGGTGTACAAAGGAACATTCAAAGCAATAGCCCTTTTTCTAAATTCATGGGTGTACTCCTGAACAGATTGACCTTTCCCTTGCCTAAACATTTGCTAGTCCATCATTAACTGTTGCATATGTCCTAGGGGATAAAACTGCTTCTTAAGAGCATTAACAAACTCTGCCCAAGTTAAACTGACTCTACCATGTTGGGAAATTTCTGCCTTAGTCTTACTCTCCCACCAGGTTAAAGCTGTACCTCCTAACCGAAGAGTAGCTAATTGGATCCTATCAACATCATCTAATAGGTTCTGGACTCTACAGTAGACTTCTACTTGCTGAATCCAATCATCCAATTTTTCAGCATTAAGTTCACCACAATACTTAGGCAAGTCAAATTTTACATCCAACTTAATTTTAGGCTTATGCCCATTCTTGAAAGGATTAAAAGAAGTAGAATAAGGAGAAGATGGAGAAGAAGGAGAAGGAGAAGAAGAAGAGGGTGGATTTGGTTGCTTGTCACCATCTCCATGATGTTTCCCTTTCTTGTCTTTGCGATCTTCTTGCTTTGACGAACCTCCTTCATGTCCTTTCCGCTCTTGTCTCTCTTGAAAAAGAATGTCCATCTTAGCCTTCATCTCAAGGAATGCTCTTCAAAATTCCTGCTCACTGATTTCTTCAGGAACCTCCATTCTAGACACAGACATTTTCAGAAAACTTCTTCGCTTCCCGATCTCAGGATTAAATTCTTCAAGCTTTCCTTCGCCCTTCTGAATCCTGGATCTCGTTAGCATTCAAGAAAACAACTGCAATAATAGTCAACTGAGCTCTGGTACCACTTGATCTGTATAGGATCTAGACTAAATTGCAGATTGAATGCTTAACTTTTACAATGATTATTCCAAGTTAATTAAATCAAAATTAACTCAAGGAAATAACAAAATGAAGGAATTAACAAACTGAGAGAAGGTGCGAGAGAAGAAGAGAAATGCAAACAGCATTTGATTACGGAGTTCGTCACAAACGTGACTACGTCTCCGAGTCTGCTCCAATAGAGTGACCGATCCGATTAATCTCCAAATCAATTACAATTGCACCAAAACCATTCTTCAAGCACTTCGGCAGCGTAACGATGCTCTAACGTGCAAGAATGACTCAAAGAATCTCCACAAGACCTCTCTTTCGTCACCTCAGCTCACACCCCCTTTTATACATAAAATTAGCCTAATTAGGCTTAACCACCAAAATTAATGTTCAACCCCCTCTAACAGCTCATACAACTCCTCTGATATCTCCATTTAGCTTTTGGTTTAGATTGTTAGAGGTAGTTTTAAATGTTTATGGCTTAAAATGCCTTTTGGTTAAGGCTCGGCCAACAAAACATTAACAAAATTAAACTAACTCCCATCATATCTTAGGAGCCGTTGGTGGTCTATCGGTGAGTATTGATTTTACTCGCTGTGAGGTCGGGGGTTCCAACCTCCGCCGGCCGTTTTAAAACTAATACCAAACATTTAAACAATAAAACCAACAGCTGTCCAAATTTAGTGAAAACACCGGCCGCAGGTGCAACGGCTCATGGCCCGACTCACCGAGCGGAGGTTGCGGGTTCAAACCCGTCCAAAACTTTTACCAGTCTGTTTAACAAACTTATCCGCCGATCAGAGGACACGTGTCATCCTTTAATTCGCCGAACAATCCGACGTGTATGCCGACCAGGTGTTGACTGTGTTGCCGACAATGCCGCCACATGTCCGATGACGTCCTGCCAACTCGGATGCTGACTGTTCCTGCCACGTATCTGCTAATTGGATACGAATGACACATGTCAATGCATGATTTGCTGACCTTGTTGACGTCACCTGTCACATCATCGTGCCACGTCGACATGTACGGACCGTACGGAGTGCCACGTGTCAACTTTCGATTGGTCTATTTCGGATTTCGTACCGCATGCTAATGTCATCTGTACGGATAATGACATCATCACTGTACCTTCAAGTCCACCAAGTCAACCTGAAACTTTGACCAGCTGTATCTTGAGCATACGATGTCGGATTTCGACGAAACGAACGCCGTCAGAATCGTCTTGACGAGCTCTTTGCGATGATGCCAACTTCGACAACTTTTTATGAAATCATTTTTTTCACTTCCTGGACGCCCTTTGATCCCAGTTTGACCCAAGGTTTGACTGGCCATAACTTGCACAAACGGACTACTTTTCGCTCCGTTCAAGTTGCATTGGAATCAGGACGCCGAGATCTTTTTGATGGTGCAGATTCTAGAGAGAATGGAGGCACTTCAATTTTCACTGAAAATATCCCCCGGATCAAATGAGGGCTTGTATGAATGGCTAGTGATGTCATTTGGGTTATCTAATGCCCCAAGTACATTCATGAGACTAATGAATGAGGTCCTAAAACACTTCATAGGAAAAAAATTGCTGGTATACTTGGATGATATCCTTGTATACAACAAGACAAAGGAGGAACACTTGCATCACTTGGATATGGTGTTGAGGAATTTGAATGAGGAGAAGCTAATGATCAACCTCAAGAAATGTGAGTTTATGAAGAAGGAACTTGTATACCTTGGTTTTTTATTTCAGAAGGTGCCTTGAAGATGGGTCCCACAAAGGTAGAAGTCATACTTAGTTGGTCAACTCCCAAAATAGTAGCAAAGGTAAGGAGCTTTCATATCTTAGCTAGTTTCTATGGGAAGTTCATTAATAACTTTAGTCACATTTGTTAACCAATCATTGATACCATCAAGGGTGAGAAGAGGAATAAGTTTTAATGGATTGATGAGGTAGATAAAATATTTGAGTACTTGAAGACAAGGGTGGCTCAACAACCTATTCTTACACTCCCTTACTTTAACAAGTTGTTCACAATTGAATGTGATGCAAGCGGGTATGCCATAGGTGCAGTTTTGAGTCAAGAAGGGAAACTAGTGGCATTTTTTAGTGAGAAATACAATGAGACCAAAAGGAATTATTCCTCATATGACCTAGAGATCTATGCAATGGTACAATCCCTCAATAAATGGATACACTACCTCTAACCAAATGAATTCATAATCTTCACATATAATCATGCTCTAAGATTTATGAACAGTCAAGATAAATTGAGCCAGAGGCACATGAAATTGATGGAGTATTTGCAGGCCTATACATTCACAATCAGGCATAAGAAAGGGCAAGAAAACAAGGTTTTTGATGCTCTAAGTAGGAGAGCCATGTTTTCTCAATAGATTCAACTAAAAAGTGTTGGAATGGATGCATTGATAGGTATGTATCAAGATGATAATTTTAAGGATTTTTTTACTGTTTGCAATCAGTCACAAGGTTCTTTCCACAGTGAGTATTCTAATTTTGTACTGCAAGATGGTTTGTTGTTCAAAGGTGCTCAGTTATGTGTGACAAAGTGCTCTATGAGGGAAAATCTGATCAGAGAAGAGCATTGTGGTAGTTTGGGTGGACACTTTGGATATGATAAGACCTTGGAGCAAGTCAAAAGGTTCTATCATTAGTTAAGGATGCATGCTAATGTAAAAAGGTTTGTAGAGAGTTGTGTGGTGTGTCAAAGAGCTAAAGGAATGAATTCTAATGCAGGTCTTTACCATCCTTTCCCAATTCCTAACCGTCCACGGGAGTCAATCAACATGGACTTTGTTTTGAGGATGCCTAAGACACAAAGAGGGTATGACAATATTTATGTTGTTGTTGATAGATTTAGTAAGATGGCACACTTCATTGCTTGTAGGAGCATAAATGATGCATCTCATATCACTAGCTTGTTCTTCAAAGATATTGTAAGGATTCATGGTCTACCTTTAACCATTTTGTCTGATAGAGATACTAAGTTCATAGGTCACTTTTGGAGAACCTTATGGAGGAAATTGGACACAAACTTGACATTCAGTTATGCCTATCATCCACAAATGGATGGGAAAACTGAAGTGGTCAATAGCTCACTAGGAAACTTGTTGAGGTGCCTCACCAAAGAGCATAATAAATCATGGGATCTCATACTTCCTCAAGCGGAGTATGCTTATAATGATTTAGTTAACTAGAGCATAGAGAGAATTACTTTTAAGGTTGTATATGGAATGAGCCCAAGAGGTGTATGTGAGTTGAGATATCTGAGAGGAATGGATAAAAGGAGTGCAAAAGGAGAGTATTTTTCTATAGCTATGAAGGACATACATGAGCAGGTCAAGGAGAATCTAAAAAAGAGTGTGGATAATGACAAGGAGAAGGCATATTTGAAAAAGAAGGATGTTCAGTTCAAAGTAGGGGACATGGTGCTTGCACATCTGAGGAAAGAGAGGTTTCCTAATGGTAAATACACCAAGCTAATGATGAAAAATATTGTACCTTGCAGGGTGATCCATAAGTTTAAATAGAATGCTTATGAGATAGAACTCCCTCCTAGAGTGGATATCTCACCCATATTTAATGTTCTTGAATTGTATCCTTTTAAGATTATTGTGGTTGTAGGTGAAGAATTAGGTACATCATGAGTTGAAGATGATGAGTGGTTTAAAGACCTACCACCCATCCAACCAATGAATCTTGAATCCATATTGGACACAAAGGAGGCCAAGAGAACTAGACACAAAGTGTCTAATGAATACTTGGTTAAGTGGAATGGACTACCAAATTAATATTCTACTTGTATGTTAGAGGAGGATATTAAGAATCATGGATTCTATGTTCATGAGCTCATTTCATCAGGAGAATGAAATCAATTTCACCTCGGGTGTATGGTGCAAGGGGCACCATGGTCATGTTAGACTTAGTGATGCATTTAGGGGTCTAGATTAGGAATTTGAGTGTTTTATCATTTTATGGATGTAATAAGGTTGACATGAGACAATTTTTTTCATTTTTAGAATCATGTGGGGTCACTTTTTAGGCATTGGTTAAAATTTGTTGTAGGAATGTAAAAGTTGCTTTTGCAACTTTGCAATTTTGCATGTTGCAAGAAGTTGAATAGTCATTGGTGTATTATTGATTTTATAACTGATTTTGGATAGTTTCATGTTATTATTTTATCCTCACAAACTTTAAGGCATGATAATTGTATCTCTGGGAAGAAAAAAAGTGAAAAAGAAGCTCTATTTTCTATGTTTTTGGTGTAATTGTTTGAGTTTGCAAGCTCTGTATGGCCCCGTACAGTACTATTATGAGATGAGGCCAATGTGGAAGGTTTATAGAAGGTGTTAGATTTATTTTAAACTTGGTGTGGTGTAAATTCATTAGTAAATAAGCTATTTTGAATATTTTTTCTTCAGTCTGCATAGAAACCCTCACTTTCAAGGGTTTGGAATAAAAAATGTAGATTGCAAACCATTACACCATTGTAATTTAGCTAAACTTGGTGGAATGGTATTTTTAGGGGTTTTTTCAATGTTTTATTTTCTTAGGGAGCAGGGATTGGAGCTTAGAGGTGTTTTGTTAAAGCCCTATCCTAACATCCTCATGTGTTAGGCTAGGTAGGTTAGTGAGTTAGTGGGATGACAAATTGGGAGAGTGTTTTGTTGAAAAAATCTTGTGTTTGTGACACTATGTGACTGGTTAAAGACATTGGTGAATATTTTAGGTGATTGGGAGAAGGATTCTTAGTACTTGCCTTGTAAAAATTGCCTAATTAGCCTTATTCTAGGCGTAGCAAACTAGATTTGTGTCATTTGTTCCAAAACAACCCATGCCAACTTAAATATATGTTATAATAGGGCCTAATGGGTATCTGAAAAAGGTCTAGGTTTCAAGGTGATGTGAACTTTTCTAAAAGATATGTCTCAAATCATCATTTTGGAGACCTACTTGGAAAGACTAGCTAGTTATTGAAAATCACCTTTGCAAGGGTCTTGAGGGTAAAGTAGTGATTAAATAGTGTTGTGTTGAGTTAGGAAAATCTAATCCACCCCTTCTCTAAATCACTTATATAATATTTGATGAGGACCATGCCCTCCTAAAATTGGTCAAGGAGCAAGAGAAACCAAGTGAACTAGGCGACAACAACTTATAGACATTACATTTTCACAGCACCAAGTGCAAGGCTAGCTCTAGAGCCGCCATCCATCTTGTATCTCCAACCAGGTTAGAGACCCTCAAATATTTTTTCTTTTAGTTCTCGTGTTCAAAAAATAAGCGAAAGATGAAGGAATGGTTCATGGTCTCACTCTAGCAGAGAGTATGGGCGTAAAAAGGATATAAGTGTTTAGAGATTTCGAGTTGGTTATAAGCCAAATCTAAGGACATGTGGCTGCCAAAAATGTGAGAATGTAGTCCTACTAGCATAGATTATGAGACCTAATAGAAAGGCTCAAGGATTTTAATATCCAAATCATCTCGAGATCTCAAAACTCTGTTGCGGATAAAATGTATTTGGTCAATTCATAATTTGAGCCAACCTCTGAATCAGTCAAGAACCAACACCTGGTGTGTACCATCATTTGATTGTTTATCCTCGATAATGACCAGAATTGGTAGGTCTTTGAAAATAATGCCCAAATTTCTACCTTCTTACAATAGTTAGGGGAGTTTTTCGATCAACCATAGCCCAGATCTGAAGGAGTTGGTGAGGAACAAGTGATCCAACTCAAAAGAAATAAGCTCCCACTAGGCTTAATCACTCTCAGGAACCTATTTGACTATGAGGATGTGAGAAATAGTAAATGGAGATTCACAACCAAAAAGGAGGACTATGAGGACCTTGACATCAGAGATGGTAGGAAGCTGAAGGTTGAGAGGAACGTGTCATGGGAAGACAAAGAGAGGTTGAGAGACTTATGCGCTAAGTATAACAAGGTTGTGGCTTGGACCTACGATGATCTCAAATGGTATTATTCTAGCATAATCCAACACACTATTGACTTGGTCAAGGGATCCAAGCCCATTTGACAGAAGCAAAGGTTGGTCAACCCCAAGGTGGAAGTCGTAATGGTGCAAGAGCTTACAAATATGATCAAGTCAAAGATTATATACTTGATTAAGCACTCTACTTGAGTGTCCAATCTAGTCCTAGTTCGAAAAAAGAATGGTGGCATATGACTATATAAACTTTTGAGACTTGAATAATGCCTCATTAAAGGACCACTACCCTTTTCCCTCAATGGAGCAAATCTTACAAACCATAGCTGGGTCAGAAATGTTCTCATTCCTCGATGGTTTTTTAGGCTACAACTAAGTCTATGTGAAGCAGAAGGACAAAACAAAGTTCACCAACAAGTGGGGGACATTTGTGTATGCAAAAATGCCCTTCAGCCTCTCTAATGCGGGTGCCACCTTTCAACGTGTGATGAATGTCGCTTTTAAGGGAATGATCAACAAGATCATCCTGATATATTTGGACAACCTAACCATATTTTTGTATTCAAAAGATGATCATTTGGATCATCTGGAAATGGTTTTCCATAATTTCCAACAGTTTGGGATTTCTTTAAATCCCAAGAAATGTGTATTTGGATTACTGCAAGGAAACTTTCTTGGCTTCGTGGTATCCAAGGAAGGGATAGACATAGACCTTGAAAGGGTGAAGGCTATAATAGAATTACCACTACCTGTTAATCAAAAAGGATTATAGTCTTTCTTGAGGAAGATTAACTATTTCAATTGATTCATTTAAAATTTTGCGGGCATTGTGAGACCTATCACACTGATGCTAAAGAAACGTTGATGGAACACAATCTGAGCCAGAAATCATACAAAGAAAGGCTTAGAAATCAAATGGACCCAGGAAGGAAAACTCACCTTTGAAAATATTAAGGTAGCCATCTCCATAGCTCTAATGTTAGACAATCTGTATTTTCCAAGACTTTATGTTGTATTTTTATAGTGTCCAACACAACATAGCCTCTATGCTCATGCAAAAGGATGAGGAAGGAAGCTAGGAACACCCTATCACTTTCAACTCAAGGACCCTAAAGGGGTATGAAACCAAATATAATTTTATAGGAAAGAAGACCTTTTATAATGTCAAAATCCTCAAAAAAATTGACATTTGGTTTCAGCCAGTAAAATTACAGTCCTCGTCACCCATCCTAGTGTTAGAGAATACATCACAAAAGGTGAAATAACCGAGAAAAGCGTGAACTAGATCACTAAAATCTTGGAGTATGATGTCAATATTTGGCCAAAAAAATTGGTCAGATGAAGAGGACTACATGAATATCTTGTGCAAGATCTTCACCCCAAGGTAGAAGAGAAGGTTGACCAAATCTATGCAAATCAATTCGAGTCAGATGAGTACTAGGTGACTGATCAGACGAGATTCATGCAGACCAACGGATACCCACCCAACATCCCACCACACAAGAAAAGATATTATAGGATTCAAGGTGTTGGATATGTACTAGTCGAAGGTGTTCTATTTAAAATAAATTATGACAGAGTACTCCTTCGCTATGTGGATAAAATACAAGCGGATAGAATCTTGGATGAATTCTATAGTAGTCTAAAAGGTGGGAATTTATCCACCAAGACCACCACCTTAAAAATCATGTGGGAAAGATACTATTGGCCTACATTGTTCTCTAAGGCTCACCATCTAGTAAGAAAGTGAATTCAATACCAATATTTTGTCAACAAGTGGAAGAACTTTGTAATGCCCCTAAACCCGATCGTGGTTGAGGAACCCTTCACACAGTGGGGTTTTGATTTCATCGAAATGATGAATCCCATATCTAGCTCGAGACATAAATGGATTCTCACAACTACCAATTATTTTACGAGGTGGACGAAGGCAGTTCCTCTGAAGAATTCTACTGAATCCAGAATCATCAACTTTCTTGAGGAATTGGTGGCAAGGTTTGATTCCCCAAAGACTACGATCTTGGATAATGCATGAGCCTTTCTAGGTTTTGGGATGTCCAACTTTGCTCTCAAGCATGGGGTCTACCTCAAGACTTCATCGAACTATTACCCACAAGGGAATGGACTCATAGAATCCACCAACAAGAACCTAATTAGGTTGATCAAACGTATTGTATCGAAGCATCAAAGAGAATGACACAGGCATCTGCGAGTAGCCTTATGGGCAAATCATATTACTCCTAAGAAAATTCTAATAAAAGCCTCTCCCTATGAGTTGGCGTATGGGAAGTAGTCCTACCCATTTGAATGGAGATCCTAACGCTACAACTAATTAAGTCCTTGGAGGTCAAATAAAATAGTGGGATGGACGTAAGGCTTGTTGAGTTGTTAAACCTTGAAGAGGAAAGACAAAAGGAAATTGATGCCATGATAAAGTGCCAACAGGTAGTCAAGTGATGGTTTTGAAAAGAAGGCCTCCGACCCAAGTTTTAGGGAGGGGATTCTTATGCTAAATTTTGAAAAAATGGATTGTGAAACCAAGACAACATGCCAAATTCAATTCTCAATGGAAGGGTTTCTTTCGCATTTCTAGATGCAAGACCAACAGTGCATATGAACTAGAAGATATGGATGAAAACATTTTGGGAATACCAGTAAATGGTACTCATCTGAAAAATTTCAATTAAAGACTCATAGCTCATCAAAAAGATCACTTTAAGTGCCATATGTAAAAAAAATTAAATAGGCATTTTTTGTGAATAAAACAAGAGCTGAAATAGAAAAAGTATTTTATATTCATGACAAAATATTTACATATATAGTATGGGCATTGAGGCCTAGTTTTTGAGCTTAGAGCTGAAAAGCTTGAAAATCTTCTCCCTAAAGAAAATTTAAAAAGATATCCATCATTACTAGCTAAAATTGGAGGCAATATAGCATAAAACTTCAACCTCCAGATCACAATAGTAAAAAACATAGCGATATTTTTTGAATCCTTGGGCAAACAACAACAATGTTTTTCTTCAAACAGACACATAAACACTAGCCAAACATCAATCCTCCACACTAGGGCTATACACTAGGTTCTCAAAAGTAGTGATCCATTCAATTTCTTTGATCGACTTCAAATTATTTATTTTGAGAAGGAAGGAAGTCGTGGGTCTGGCTTGCTAGCGGTGGAATTTGAGGTTCATGGTCTAGAAATTTAAAAGAAAACGACTGTCATCTTTGAAGTCTTCCCTCATTCTGCCTATAATAGCTTCTGATCACTACTGATCAAGACATGTTCTTAAGCCTCTAACTCTATCTGCCACCTTTCCGTTGTGCAAAGCCCGAGCCACACACTGCTCAAACATTAAGGTCGAGCTCAAACCATGATGGGGTCCGTCGGTCGCTCTAGGAATGAGATTTGATATCATTCAGTTGTACCAAATACACAAAGCTCCATAAACATACCTTCCCCGGTCTCCAAGGCGACTGTCAAGCAAAGGTTTCCAGGACTGTCATAAAGAATCCGACCCATGAACAATACTTCCATTACATTCAAACCAATAGCGAATCCCTCAAACTAATCTACATTAATAATTTGTAAAACATATAAACTAGAAACAAATAGAGAGAACAACCTGACGGGAAATGGAAACTCCACTTTTTCGAATTCTATTTATTAACACTTCAAAAATGTCATACTCTTCGGCCAGAGAGCCCGATTTCTTCTCCCTCTTATTACTCTTCTTACTATTTTCCCGTAGTTGAACTCTCTATTTCCTCTCCTCTGTATTCGGTTACATGTTGTCTCTTTATAGAGATTCTAGGGTAGTTAAACAAACCGTTCCTCTACCCGATATGCCCATTCCTACATTCAGTTACAACTGTCATTTAATCCTTTTTATGAATATATCACTGCAATTTTAAACACTTAACCATTTCTTAACATGGTCCCACGAAATTCTAAATGCCTAAGACATTACAATTCAAGAGTTGAGGTGCCCCTGCACCATACTCCCAGGCTTAAAAGATTTCCAAGTCCCATGGAAATGCAGAGGTGAGAATTCTACAAACAAACCGTTCACTTTTGTGTCTTCATCACTGAATCAATGCTTTTGTTGCTTCCTTTATTGTTGTCACATTACTCCCATCAATGAAGTTGATGCTGGTTGTTGTCCACCACTCTGCATGTGGTTGCTTCACACCACCACCGTACTAACATCCTACCCACACAAGATACTGGAAGATGCTTCCCACCCTTCTCTTAGTGGTTTCTCTCATTGCACCTTCTACCCAACTACATCTTGGTGGAGACAATACTAAGACCCCAACTTGATATCTTCACACACGCAAGAACAACTGCACTCCTTGACTGCAGCTTGGATGGATCAACTGGCAACCAAGAACCCACACTACTGCCTGGTGTAGATTGCCTTCTACATGCTCAGAACCTTCTGGTGCTCTGATACCATTCTGATGTGGAGCAATGCTAAAAAGATTCTGAAAATTGCGGAGGAAACACACAAGATTCTTCATATACTAAAGCATCAACATATTCTCACTATTCTCACCAATAAAGACAATGACTGTCATCTTCGAAGTCTTCCCTCATTCTGCCTATAATAGCTTCTGATCACTACTGATCAAGACATGTTCTTAAGCCTCTAACTCTATCTGCCACCTTTCTTCTATGCAAAGCTTGAGGCACACACTGCTCAAACATTAAGGTCGAGCTCAAACCATGATGGGGTCCACTGGTCGCTCCAAGAATGAGATTTGATATCATTCAGTTGTACCAAATACACAGAGCTCCACAAACATACCTTCCCCGATCTCCAAGGTGACTGTCGAGCAAAGGTTTCCAAGACTGTCATTAGAACCCGACCCATGAACAATACTTCCATTACATTGAAACCAATAGTGAATCCCTCAAACTAATCTGCATTAATAATTTGCAAAACATATAAACTAGAAACAAATAAAGAGAACAACCTGACAAGAAATGGAAACTCCACTTTTCTGAATTCTATTTATTAACACTTCACAAACTTTCAGACTCTAAATGGTTCTCTGGCCGAAGGCCAGAGAGTCTGTTTTCTTCTCCCTCTTGTTACTCTTGTTACTATTTTCCTGTAGTTGAACTCTCTATTTCTTCTCCTCTATATTCGGTTACATGTTGTCTCTTTATAGAGATTCTAGGGTAGTTAAACAAACTGTTCCTCTACCCGATATGTCCATTCCTACATTCGGTTACAACTGTCATTTAATCCTTTTTATGAATATATCACTACAATTTTAAACACTTAACCATTTCTTAACATGGTCCCACGAAATTCTAAATGCCTAAGACATTACAATTCAAGAGTCGAGGTACCCCTGCACCATACTCCCAGGCTTAAAAGATTTCCAAGTTCCATGGAAATGCTGAGGTGAGAATTCTACAAACAAATCGTTCGCTTTTGTGTCTTCATCACTGAATCAATGCTTCTGCTACTTCCTTTGTTGTTGTCACATGACTACCATCAATGGAGTTGATTCTGGTTGTTGTCCACCACTCTGCATGCGGCTACTTCACACCACCATCGTACTGCCATCCTACCCACACAAGATACTGGAAGATGCTTCCCACCCTTCTCTTAGTGGTTGCTCTCATTGCACCTTCTACCCAGCTGCATCTTGGTGGAGACAATACTAAGACCCCAGCTTGAGATCTTCACACACGCAAGAACAACTATGCTCCTTGATTGCAGGTTGGATGGATCAACTAGCAACCAAGAACCCACACTACTGCCTAGTGTAGATTGCCTTCTACATGCTCAGAACCTTCTGGTGCTCTGATACCATTCTGATGTGGAGCAATGCTAAAAAGATTCTGAAAATTATGGAGGAACCACACAAGATTCTGCATATATTAAAGCATCGGGACATTCTCACTATTCTCACCAATAAAGACAATGACTGTCATCTTCAAAGTCTTCCCTCATTTTGCCTATAATAGCTTTTGATCACTACTGATCAAGACATGTTCTTAAGCCTCTAACTCTATCCGCCACCTTTCTATTGTGCAAAGCCCGAGCCACACACTGCTCAAACATTAAGGTCAAGCTCAAACCATGATGGGGTCTGTTGGTCGCTCTAGGAATGAGATTTGATATCATTCGGTTGTACCAAATACATAGAGCTTCGCAAAAATACCTTCCCTGGTCTCCAAGGCGACTGTCGAGCAAAGGTTTCCAAGACTGTCATAAAGAACCCGACCCATGAACAAATTACATTCAAACCAATAGTGAATCCCTCAAACTAATCTGCATTAATAATTTGCAAAACATATAAACCAGAAACAAATAGAGAGAACAACCTGACAGGAAATGGAAACTCCACTTTTCCGAATTCTATTTATTAACACTTCACAAAATTTCATACTTCGGCCAGAAAGCCCGATTTCTTCTCCCTCTTGTTACTCTCCTTACTATTTTCCCGTAGTTGCACTCTCTATTTCCTCTCCTTCGTATTCGGTTACATGTTGTCTCTTTATAGAGATTCTAGGGTAGTTAAACAAACTGTTCCTCTACCTGATATGCCCATTCCTACATTCGGTTACAACTGTTAGTTAATCCTTTTTATGAATATATCACTACAATTTTAAACACTTAACCATTTCTTAACATGGTCCCACGAAATTCTAAATTCCTAAGACATTACAATTCAAGAGTCGAGGTGCCCCCACACCATACTCCCAAGCTTAAAATATTTCCAAGTCCCATGGAAATGTTGAGGTGGTAATTGTGCAAACAAATAGTTCACTTTTGTGTCTTCATCATTGAATCAATGCTTCCGCTGCTTCCTTTTTTGTTGTCACATGACTCCCATCAATGGAGTTGATTCTGGTTGTTGTCCACCACTCTGCATGCGGCTGCTTCATACCACCACCGTACTGCCATCCTACCCACACAAGATACTGGAAGATGCTTCCCACCCTTCTCTTAGTGGTTTCTCTCATTGCACCTTCTACCTAGCTGCATCTTGGTGGAGACAATACTAAGACCCCAACTTGAGATTTTCACACACGCAAGAACAACTGTGCTCCTTGACTGCAGCTTGGATGGATCAACTGGCAACCAAGAACCCACACTACTACCTAGTGTAGATTGCCTTCTACATGCTCAGAACCTTCCGGCGCTTTGATACCATTTTGATGCAGAGCAATGCTAAAAAGATTTTGAAAATTGCAGAGGAAACACACAAGATTCTGCATTTACTAAAGCATCAACACATTCTCACTATTCTCACCAATAAAGACAACGACTGTCATCTTTGAAGTCTTCCCTCATTCTGCCTATAATAGCTTTTGATCACTACTAATCAAGACATGTTCTTAAGCCTCTAACTCTATCCACCACCTTTCCACTGTGAAAAGCCTGAGCCACACACTGCTCAAACATTAAGGTCGAGCTCAAACCATGATGGGGTCCACTGGTCGCTCCAGTAATGAGATTTGATATCATTCAGTTGTACCAAATACACAGAGCTCCACAAACATACCTTCCCCGGTCTCCAAGGCGACTGTCGAGCAAAGGTTTCCAAGACAGTCATAAAGAACCTGACCCATGAACAATACTTCCATTACATTCAAACCAATAGCGAATCCCTCAAACTAATCTGCATTAATAATCTGCAAAACATATAAACCAAAAACAAATAGAGAGAACAACCCGACGGGAAATGGAAACTCCACTTTTCCGAATTCTATTTATTAACACTTCACAAACTTTCATACTCTTCGGCCAGGGAGCCCGATTTCTTCTCCCTCTTCTTACTCTCCTTACTATTTTCCCGTAGTTACACTCTCTATTTCCTCTCCGTATTCGGTTACATGTTGTCTCTTTATAGAGATTCTAGGGTAGTTAAACAAACCGTTCCTCTACTCGATATGCCCATTCCTACATTCGGTTACAACTGTCATTTAATCCTTTTTATGAATATATCACTACAATTTTAAACACTTAACCATTTCTTAACATGGTCCCACGAAATTCTAAATGCCTAAGACATTACAATTCAAGAGTCGAGGTGCCCCCACACCATTACCACTTTTGTCTTGTCAACATGTCTACACAGGTCCATAGCAGATGGAATGCCAATGCTAGGGATGACCACCTGAATGATTTTATCAATCCCATCCAAATACATCAGACTAAACATTGCTCGACAGATTTTAATTATCCATAGTTTGGCGATGTCCAAGTCCAGCAAGGAAGCCATGAACTGGGAAATATTGTTTATATTACAACGTGGTTGGTTTAGGTCCTTCATGTAGACTCTCCCTAGAACCCACTTGAAGGCAACGATAATCAAGCGACTCTTTTTATGTAGAAGGTGCTTGATTTTGTCATTAGTAATCTCCCTGACAAAAGAGCCTTGCAATTTTTAGCTCCAAATCCTAACCAAAGTGCCCAAATTGCTCATAATGCAACAAAAAATTCACCAAGCTCAAAAACATAGTGGAAGAGACTTTCCAACTTAATGCAAACTTAATGAATATTTTCTCAAGGTGAGCATACTATTTATAGAAAAATGAGAACCAAAAAATCCTACAAATGGAAAAAAAAATCCTCGTTGAACTGGGACAGGAAATGCAAGTTGGTGGTGAAGATTATAGGGAAAATTGTATGAAGGAGATTTGTGAAGCCATGAGGAATTAATTCAGGCACTGGTAATTAATGATTGTATATACAACATGTCGCCATGTGTTCGTCACCTTCATAAATGCTAGCTATCTCACCCATGTGAAAAGATGGTTTTAAAAGCCACCTCTTGCCTAATTAATACAAATGTCTTTTTCTAAACACACTTCTTGTTGACCTAGGTTGTCTTTCTCCAAGGTCAGTATAAGGAATGTACTAATTTCATTCCTAGAGAGAAGCTATCATTTCCTAGAAGTACAAGCCCCTACTCCACATGTTCTTGTTGGCAATGCCTATAGAGCTATCAATAATGACAACACATTTACTGCATGTGCATTTGAAATTTTAATAATCTGAAAGAAAAACACTCTAAGTGTAAACATTGAGTGAAAGCTTCTCTAAGAATTAAATTTGTAGAATTATTTCGTGAACACAAAAATGGTTGAGGCGTCATCTTCCGACTGAAACACTGAAATCCCATTTTCCAAACTAGGCTATGTTAACATATTTGGAGATGTTTCTTATGCCAATGCTCCAATGCAAGAGGAATGGATTTTTACTCATACCAAAATCATCAAGTCAGGAAACCACATTAAACTAGAGGTGGTCAAGGATTTTGTAAATAATATCTTTGACCCCAAGCTACACATAAACCCTAAAGGTCTCCAAGAGGGGGCATTGCAAAGAATGATTCCTAGAAGGAAGATCGAACGCCTTGGAGTAAAACTTTGGCATTTTGGTCTACCACAATACATGTTTCCCTTTACACATTCATGTCTAGAGTTGATAGACATATGTGTAGAGAAGCTGGACAAAGGCACTAGGGTTATCAGCGTTGACAAGCTAAAAAACACCATCAGTGCGGTAGCTATCATGGATATGCTATGCATTCATTCAAACATGGTTGCCAAGAAATTTTCATGAACAAAAATGGAAGATTTCTAGGGAACAAGGAGAGATAAGTTGTCATTCTATAGGGATGAAATGAAGCGTGAACCTAAAAATGGAGAGCTCATCTTCCCTTTGGTATTTAACCAATTTCACTCAAACTTATAGGTCATATTTTCAATGTTATCCTTTGTATATAGATTAGAAAGGGATGACAAGGTTCTTGAATACCAGATGGGCCTGGCTTTCATGTTAAAGAAAGAAAAGAGTAAGAAGCAATTCGACTTTGCCAAAGTGATCGTAGATAGAATGCTTCAGCAATTGAGCAGATATAACCATTCTTTCAAGTTCAAGTACTCCTCTTTTCTGGTACATTTGATTTTACATCAAAACCCTACATTCTTAAGTAATCATTTGTCGCTCAATATTTTTGATGCATTGGGGTTATTTAAGCTAGTTTTAGTCTGGACCCATGTTCTTTCAAGCACATGGGATTATTATGAATTTGTCGACTATTTATTGAAACCTATGCGCCAAGATTTATCCCAGTAGCCTTTGCGTAGGTTTTCTCCTAAGGTTTTAGAATGGATAAAAAATCACCAAACCCCATTGGATTATTTGATGGGAGTTGATTTTAATTTTATTAGACGTCATGGGTTTATAGAGGAGCCCTTTAGATTGCCAAATTTTTTTTACAAACAAAACACTTTCCCTGCAGGTATGTCATCAATTGAAAATTGCAAACAATTCTTATGGTGCCAAGAGGCACAAGAAACAACTTCACTCAATTCCCCTCACCATCACCAAGGGCCAAGTAATGCTCGTAAAAAGAGAAGAGCAAGATATTTTGACCAATAAGTTGGCTTATCTTGGCCTAGTTCTCATTTGTGACAAATGGAAATATAATCCAGATAGGCATATTTCATTCAAACATGAGTCACAACCATATTGGAAGGAAAGGAGAAACCCAGCCAAGGAGAGGGCAAAGGTCTATGTCAACCTAGCTTTCATACCATTTGTGCGACCCCTATGACTCTCCTACTCAACTGTAGTAGAAAAAAAGTACCCTTATTGAAAAATCTCTCAAGACAATTAAAGAACAAGGGGTGGTCAAAAATAAAAGTGACCAATTTTTTGAGGTACCAATAGGAAATCAAGAAGCTAGGCCCCTTATATGGAGCTATTAAAATAGATGAGTACTTTGAAGAGATTTATGATCAAGAGGTCAGATCCAATTCAAACCCAAGTTTGATCAGGGGCCTGAACAAGAGAATTCACAAGGTTCTGATCCATTGCTTCAGGCAACCGAAGTGAGTGAAAAAGGGGAAGAAGGTATCGCAACACAAGGAGTCACGAATCTCATCTTCCACCAACATTTCGATAAAGCAAAAACAGACCTGAAGGTTTTCAAGCAAGTCTTTGGCAGTTCAAAAATCCCAAGGTTCATTGGGGTTAGTTGTCAAAGGGTCTAAAGTAGCCAGTGCACCCCCTATGAAGAGAAAGAGAATCCATAACCTGGGCGTGCAAGGCTCCTCAAAAAAAGGGGAAGAAGAAGTGGACTTCGCTTTGCAAGTGTCTTTGGCCCCCATAATCTAGGTAAGTTTCATGCTTGGTATTCTTTCTTCCATTGCATTATTAGTAACTATTGTCCCCTCATCTGCAAAAAAAAATCCTCCATCCACTGATTCCAACCTACTTTTCCTTAACATACCCCCAACTATATTTGATAATGAGCCTCATATAGAAACCCCACACACTGAATGTGCATCTTTCGTCACAACCACACGATTGCCACTTTGATCACTTTTTTGAGGAATAGGTTGTAAACACATAACCACCCATGCTACAAGCCTCATCACCTTTTCTTACTTCCAAGTATATGCCTCTATTTCTTCGCATTGGCCCCTTTACCCCAATGAGCACTCCTTTTTCCTCTCAGGTCATGTGTGGCATCCTGACTTTTTCACCAATAGTGCTTCATTTTGCTTCCCCCCAAACTCAATCAATCGAAAGTACACCTATTGTTACCCTCTACGACCTCCCCATGGGTGTATCTATTGCTACACAAAGTATTGATTCCTCGTAGAACCTCTGAACCCAAATGGAATTGACTAGGCAGGCCCGACAAGAAAGAAAATAGAAGCTACAAGCAAAGGTTGTGGAAAACCTAGCCACCCGGATGCTAGAAAATTGTTTTGATGAAGAGAAAAATTCTCTAATGATCTCAGGTATGAGGCCATGGGTATCCAAACTACAAAGATAAATGCAATACAAATATTATGAGATCAAAACTATGAGTCTAAACCTAAGCAAAGCACTCCCTCATGACAAAATAGGGCTTGCAAAAGTGATGCAGAAAGTGGTATACACTAACTACAAGAATTTGGATAAGATATTGAAAAATCCTGAGGTAGAGTTGATAAATGTAAAGCCCGTGATGGAAATACTATAGATGGAAATTAGGGAAAAGGATATGGATATGACCCATTTGAGGCAAGCACAAGATCAATAGAGAGAAGCGGCTAAGTCACTTGAAGAGACTTAGAATGAAAGGGATTGGATTTGTGTTGAAGTGCAAAGATTAGAGCATGAGGTCGAAGCAAAGTGAAAAATAATAGAAAATTTGAAGGCCCGAATGTAGGAAGTCACTAAAGAATATCAATGAAAGCATAAATGGTTTTTTGACATAACGGGCTAACAACACTATATGCATAGAGTTGCAAAGAAAGATACAAGAGATGGAAAAAGAAAGGGATAATATGTAGGAAGGATTGGCTAATTCCTGATCTTAGGAAACTAAAATTATTTAAAAGGCCCAAGAAGAAACCAATAAGGAGAGACAGGAGAAACACGACATTGATTCTATTTTGTAGACTCGCAATGAAGAGATGGAGAAGTTACACTTAGATCTTTCAAGCACCCTCCATGAGATGGATTGATTGAATGAAGATGTAAAGGCTAAGGAGTCTTAATTATTTATGGCACAAAGGTCCGAGCTCCTCCCAATACTCCAAAGATTGTTGTTTTCCCATTGGGAAAGAATCATGGTTGTAGTAGCGGCCCTAAAACCAACCTTGAGATTCTTAACAGATGCACAAGAATTGGATGCAAAGGTCAATCCAATAGTCGACCAAATTTTGCATATGCTCACCCCCTATTCTAAAGAGTCAGGTAATTTTATCGTAAAATTATATAAGACAACCAAGGAGGCTATAAAATATTCTATAATTCCATACTAAAGGGAATCTGCAAGAAAATAAAATGAATTCATCATCTGCAACTAGGTCGCCCAAAAAAGCAAGGCTTGTCAGTTGGCACTACCTAAGAAGGTTGGTGAAATAAAGGAAGACTTCAAGGTTCTAATCCATTTTGGATTACCCTCCCCATTCTCCCCAGATGGAGGGGTGTTTACAGAAGAACAAATCAAGGATTCCATCAAACTCAAACAATAGGACTTCTCAATGCTCCAAGGTCTAAGATCATCGCCTTCAACCGAAGAAATTGAAAAGGCGCTTCTCCCTTTGGCCCAAATTTACTACCACATTAGACCTAATTCATAAAAATGGGGTGGAGTTTCCTTCAAAGAGGTCCTCGATCTCGACCAAGCCTATGAAACATTGCATGCACTTGCTCTACCTTCCAATGAAAACTGGGAATTCCTATATGTTGCTTTTCTTAAACTTTGAGGATTCCTTTTCTACTTTTTATGCTATGTATTTTTATCAAGGTTCATGCCTCCGCAAACGAAGGCCCCTTGTAAGTCTCCAAAACTGTGTAGTAATTTTTCTCTAAGTATATTCTCTTTTAAATTTGGTCCTCGTAGTTCTCCTCTTTTCGGCTCTTGCTCTTTTTGCATGTTTTAATGGCATCTCGTCTCAAAGGTTATAGTTACTCACACAAAAAGGTGTGCAATGTGCCACGTAGTGGTTGCATAAATTTTTATATCACTTTCCTTTTGGGCCCAAAGCAAGACACGTGGTTGCATCATGGGAATTTTCCAGAAGCTACTCACATGGACTTGAAAATCTCCAGCTAGTGTGCCACATCACTCATTTCTTGTCGGATGGGTTGTTTCACCCATGAGCATATTACTCATTTGGTGGATTTTTTTAGGAAGCATGGTGGATCTTACACTTTAGAGATTAGTCTCTTTTGGGTGGTTCCATTATTACTTACAACTGATCAGATCAAATTTTGCTAAGAAATTATGACTTTAGATCCTCTTCTAACAGAAAAATATTCATAATGGCTCCTGCAACATCTAGAGCCATTATTGAAGCAGCTCAACTTTTATTAGAAAAGATTGTCATGACCAGATTGGATCCTTGAGTGGGTTGTAGAGTTATCAGATGAGGACACATGTTAGGAATTCATCTCTATCAACAATGAATACTCAGTGTCATCATGTATTTTGGCCCTATAAAAGGAAGCTTCAATAGCTTGTTAAATCATCATCAAGACAAGAGGTTTTTTGTCTGTTAGAAGAACTAGAATAGTAGAGATATAGGAAGGATTTTACAGAGCTTTTTTTTGTTCTATAGAATGTTGAAATATTATCAAGACACTTACTCATATTGGTATCCGACCTTTGTATTTATGTTATTTTTGTAAGAACAAGTAATATAAGGAAAAAATATATGAGATTGTGCATTTATGGCCTATGTCACATGTTTTCTTTCTCTATTTTGTGTATGTTGAATGCTCTGTGTCAACTCATTCAAGTTTAGTCTTGGTAATTTCTTTTTATGCTGCTAGCTTCTATGTTTAAATAATGTTATCTTTCAGAAATTGAATCATGCTTGTTATACTCTTTCATTTTTCTGCAAAGGTTATGCTAATTTTCATATTATGTTGTCATAGTAAGATGACTCTATAAAGATCTGAGGTATTTCTCCTAATATTGGGTTCCTTATTTCTGTTGGACCTTAATGGGTGCTTCTCGTGGGGAGATTTGTATGACCGCTTTGTGATCCTATGGGCCTTAGTTGATCACTCTCTTTCCATCAATGAAGGGTCTGTATCATTTTGTGTCCATTCCATTATAAATAAGAGTCTGCTAGGGTTTGAAATGTTCTAAAAGCTTTGTGGCATATCGTCATAGTTTCTTTTCTGCATTTCTCTCTCCCTTTTCCCCAAAACACAAGGAAGATTTGACTTCTATAAAAATCTCAGAGGTCATTCATTGAAGTGCAAAAAGGTCCCCATTCATTGAATTTCCCATAAGGTTGTTAAGGAGAAGCACAAGCTTTCATGATCAACAATACTATTTGGGATAATCTTTTTGGTAAGATTTCTTGGAGACAAATAAGAATGTATGCCAATAGATTATACAAACAATTATTTTATTGAAAAAACTATCATTTTAATGTCAAGTCATGATGCAATTGATGAGAATGTGGAAAATGAGAAAGGTAATGAAAAAGTTGGATTTTTTTGTGAAACCAAAAAAATATGAACACTTAAACATGATATATCTACTAAAAATGCTAGTGTCATTGAGTCTATTGGAAATAAGAGTTTATCTAAAGATAAGAATGTAGTACAAAGAGCTATAACAACTACTATATTGAATAAAACAACTTTGGATAAAAGACTATTAAACAACATTAGTGGAATTCTAAACATACATCCTAAAACATTGGTAAGAGCGGAAAAGATAAGAGAAAGTATCGAAATTGATCCAATCAACTAATGTTGGAGTTTGTGTTTGAATCCCAAGGTCTAAAATGAAACTGAATATTGAAATCAAATCTTTGGTTAAAAAATATTGGCATGATAGTACAAGGGTATCTTCTAATGCTAGAGATGTTTTGAAATTAAGAGGGGTCCAAAATTGATCCTCATCCAAAACACCTATTATACACAACTCAAACCAAATTTAATAGAAATTTTTTAGATGATTCAGTGTTACCTATAAATATTTCCATAAGTCAAAGATCATTTAAAAAATGTAAACCTCGATATGTTAGAAATAATAAGCAACAAATCTCTTTCTTTTTGTAAAATACATGTGCAATTTCGTCATTATTATGATGTTTTTTTATATGTACATTGTAGTTTACATACTAACATGATTATGCAGGAATGTGGTATTAACATGCCACCTAAAACAATCAAGGAGTTTATAGCAGGTTTGATTTGTGAAAGATCTAATGGGCAATTATTTTATTTAAGTTCATATATTTCTAGACAATGCACTAGTTTATGATAATCTTTCATTCTTAGGATTTTGTATGCATGAAAGTATTGAAAATGATTTTGGACAAAAATTAGTGTATGTTAAAATATTTAAGAATGTTGAGTATTATTTAAAGGATAGAAAATTTTAGAAACCGTTGTGTTTTAGTCACAAAAACTAGTGTACATGCATTCATATCAGAATTTAAGAGTAAGATTTACCAAAATATGTGAAACACTCTCAACATGTCTGATGGCTTGATGGACAATTTTTCACATGTAAAAACACATTTCTAGTTGGAACTATACTATCAGTGGTTGATTTTATAGAAAACTATACTCTTGCTCCACAAGAAGAAATCTAATCATAATATTACAATTCAATCTAGGTGGCTATGTTTATTCATATTGTATACAGGCATGCAGATGACAGTATAAAGGATGATAGAATTTTTTTGAGGGAGAATCATTTCTATTTGAGTGATAACCAGTTACACTCGTCAGAGTTTGTTCAATATTATTTTAATATATTTTATACAAATTTAAGAGAAAGAGGAATCTAGATGACAGAACATCTCATATGGTCAAATAATTATAGAGATAGTTCAAGAATTCTCAACTGTTTATTGATTAAGTAGGGTTCACAAGGAAAATAATATTCAACATATGTGGAGTTTTTTTTAAGAAAGACATGGTAAAAGAGAACATGATGTAGCTAGTGCATGTGTTAAAATAATTCTTTCTAGAGAGCAATTGAAATTTGAGGATGCAGTAAAATTTAAAGATGCATGTTTGATTGTGGATTGGTGCAATACAAAATTATCTACAGGATCAAGTGAAAACTCCACAATTCGATAATCCTTTTGGTTGGTTGAAGAAAAGAAAATTTTACCTAGACTTGATTTTGAGACAATTAGTGGATCTACTAAATGGAATTCATGTAAGAGTTTGAATACAAGAACATGGACTATATGGACAAGGGAGATTGCATGTTTTTGTCAGTTTTGTATTTAACGAGTTTGGGAAACATGTAAAAATATATAATGGGTTGAAGAGTGGAAGCAAATTTCATTGACACTTGCACAAAAACAATCAATATGGAACAAAAATTGAATATAAGGATCAAGTATTTGCATTAGATGACTATAATCGTGTTTCATACCTTGTACAAGAAGTTAATTTAATTCAATTTATTTCATTGTATTTCTCTTTATTACTATTTTGTAATATATTTAATTATATATATGAATACATGTATGTAGATTGGTTAAATTATATGTCACATAAGTTATTGAATTAAAAGAAAAAATTCAAGACATGTGTATGTTGTTGTTGCATTTAAGGAGAATAAAAAGGAAACAAAATATTGGTTGGCTCAATGTGTGGAGACTAAACATAAGTTAATTAAATCTTGAGAAGATGATGATGGTTATAATTATCTAATAGTTTTATTGGTGGTTGTTGGTACTTGGATACAAAAATATCTAACAAGGAAGAATGGTTTTCTCGCATTCGAATATTATGAAACACATTAAAAGATTATACACTACTCACATTTGGTGGTGGAAACAAATATAAAACTAGTGAGGTATCGTGGGAAACCTGATAATAAAGAGTTTTGGATAATCTCTATGGAATAACATAATACAATCATAGATGTATTACAAAAAAGAGGGGATGCAGATGACATAATAAAATAAGTAAATACATTGATGCAGACAAGATCGGGGGGTCTTTTCAAACTCCCCAATCTTGCAGCCTTAACATGTCATCCAATCAACATTAACATATATAGATGGAAAAAGAATCTAAAACATATCTTTATTTCAAATTTCATACACATTCATACATGAAAATTCCTTGAGATTAATTACATATATGGAGAATTCAACATTGCATAAAATTCAAAAAAATTACAAGCTTTTCTAAACACATCTTATCTTTGAGTCTTCAAATCCTCATATCTTCAAACCCTCTTGGCTTCAAACCCTCTTGGCTTCACTTATCTTATGAAAATTTATTTTTCTCTTCATTAAGAAGATCTCATGGCCAACTTGAACACCTACAATACACCTACAAAATCTATTTTCTCTTTTTATATTCCTCGTTTCTTCACAAGCTAATTTCTTACACTCTTTCTTATGCGACTCTCACGAACAACCTGCAAGTTCTTCTCCAACATTGATGTTGTTTATTTCTGCATTTTTACACTATTGAAGGTTTTATTTTATATGTTCATATACCCTCAAAAATCACCAAAAATTGTCTCCCAAATCTACTCTTTCATTTCCCTCAACTTGACCTCTAAAATTATTTCACAAAGAATGAAATATAAACAGTTTTGCTTCCAAAATGTGTTGTTAATTTTGCTTTACCATATCAAACATGTTGCTGCTATATATTCCTGTGTAAAATGAATAAAATACAAAACCAATTCGTGCTCCTTTGGTAATTGAAGAGGCATTCAATATTTTTCCAAAAATCACTATCTTTTCCCTTAATTTTAAGCACCCAAAAAAGATAAGAATGGAATGCCAAAGATAACTTGCCTTATGAGAAAATATATAAGAATCAAAATTGATAAAGTGAATATTAATTATTATTTTTAATCTCCCTCTAATATTCCAATGGACCTCTTAAACCCTTCAAGCCTTGAAATTATATAATACAATAATTTAAAATCATATTAAACACATTGTTTGCCTTTGATTTTTGAAATGAAAATCCAAGTATTGGTAAATGAAGGTTTTACCCTTCAAACACTCTACAAGATTCTTTTGAAGCTCCAACCCACATAAAAATGAAAATAATATATATATGTATATGTATATGTATATATATATATTGTTGGTTGATGTCAATTATCAATACACCTAGATGCTCCTACATCAAACACATTTGGTAGGAAGCTTTTCGAGTATAAGCTCACAAAATTGGAGTTGAATGGTAGAACCATTCTTTCAGATTGCAAGCAATTTACAGTGAAATGCATCACTATCTAAAGTGCACATGAAATGATTTCTTCTTCCTCTTCTTCTAATGTCTTGTTGGAACTAGCTTCAACCTCCTCCAACAAAACTGCACTCCTTTCTTCTCTCCTCTCATGGACTTATATCCACCATGTGTTTTCCTCCTCCAAATATTCCCTACTCTTCTCTCCTCCTTCATGGGATCTCACCCACCACAAACTAACCACCTCCACCAAGTTCTACTTGCAACATCCTCTACAATTTTCACACACAACTCTACAACTCCAAATTTATCCTCTATAATTTCTACACACAACTCTACAACTACAAATTTATCCTCTACAACAACATCCTCTTATACTCTCACTATGGAAGAATAATCACAAATAAAATCAAAATTTTCATATATTACCTCTTTTTCCTTCACCGCAACATTAATCTTCTATCCTCCATTAGCGAGATTACCAAACAAATCTTCTTCTACTGCCAAAATATACAACATTAAGTCATTCTTGTCTTCACCATTTACAATCTCTTCACATTTGATCACTACATTCACATCCTCTATAGTTGCATCCTCATTCTCTTCTACCATCATCACTGCTACAGTTGCATCCTCTTATTCATTATTTTCTTCTTTTTTCTATATTCCTTCCTCATGGCATGTCTTCACTACAACCTCTTCACTCTTGCTATTCTCTCCACACTACCATATTTTCAATCTACTCAATCTTGAATTTCTATCAGTCATTATTTCTAAAATCTTCCTCTTTTCATATCACCTCCATCCATCCCATATCATGGGATTCTTCCTCAATAATATCCCCATCTCATCTTCTATAATCTTTCACAACTCTTACTTCATGCTCGGTAATCTACAATCACACTTCCTTTCGCAGATCCCTTGCTCTTAATTGCTTAGGGCTTGTCTCCACCTGAAATAATCCTCACATGATCTCTTCCTTATGACACTTCTACTCTATCCATAGGTTCCGGTGGATTCTCTCCACACTCAAGATCCCCTACTTTGATACCATTTGATGTAGATAAGATCGAGTTGTCCTACCAAACTACCCAATCTTGTAGCCTATACATGTCATCCAATCCACATTAACATATAAATGGAAAAAGAATTTGAAACATGCCTTTATTTCAATGTCCATACACATCCATACATGAAAAATCCTCAAGATTAATTATATATATTTGGAGAATTCATCATTGCATAAAATTAAGAAATTTTTACAAGCTTTTCTAGGCACATCTTGTATTTGAGAATTCAACATTGCATAAAATTAAGAATATTTCATGGATGTCTTGAACACCTACAACACACCTACAAAATCCCTTTTCTTTTATTTTATTTCTCGTATCTTCACAAATTGATTTCCTACACTCTTTCTTATGCAACTCTCACAAGCAACCTACAAGTTCTTCTTTAATCTTGTTGTTGTTGATTGCTGCATTTTTACACCATTGAAGATTTTATTTTATATGTTCATATACCCTTACAAATCACCAAAAAGTGGCACCCAAACCTTCTCTTTTGTTTCCCTCAACTTGACCTCTAAAATTCCTTCACATAGAATGAAATAAAAACATAGTTTTACATCCAAAATGTGTTGTTAACGTTGTTTTACCATATCAAACATCTGGCTACTGTGTGTTCCTTTGGAAAATGAATAAAAGACAAAACCATTTTGTGCTTCTTTGGTAATTGAAGAGTCATTTATTATTTTTTCAAAAATCATTATTTTTCCCTCAATTTTAAGCACCCAAAAAAGACAAGAATGGAATGCCAAAGATCACTTGTCTTATGAAAAATTCTATAAGCATCAAAATTGATAAAATGAATTTTAATTATCATTTTTAAGTTCCCTCTAATATTCCAATGGACCTCTTAAATTCTTCAAGCCTTGAAATTATATAATACAATAATTTAAAATCACATTAAACACATTGATTGCCTCTTATTTTTGAAATAAAAATCCAAGTATTCATAAATGAAGATTTTACCCTTCAAATGTTCCACAAGATGCTTTTGAAGATCCAACCCACATAAAAATAAAAAATAATATATATACTGCATCATACAAGTAAGTATATAAATAGTTTTCTATATTTAAACACTTGAGTTTTTATATATATTGATATTGCTTATATACATAGTTAAAATTTATTTATTGTAATTTTGTATCCTTAAGACATCATCACATTCATGACATAATCTGAGACATACTTTGAGAAAAAAAAAGAGGATGCATATTCAACCTACAATGGAATACTTGTAAATATGGTTAAGTATATATATAGTTTTATATATTTAAATACATGTTTTAATGATATATTGACACTGCTTATATAAACAGTTGAAATTGATTTATTTTCATTTTGTATCCTTAATTCATCATCACATTGATCACATACTTTGAGACAAAAAGAGAGGATGCAGATGACCTACAATGAAATACTTGTAAGTACAAGTAATTATATATTATATAGTTTTATATATTTAAATAATGTATATTTTGATGATATATTGATATTACTTATATACATAGTTGAAATTGATTTATTATTATTATGCATGTACTTGAGACATCATCACATTCATCATCTACTTTGAGACCCATAGTTAAAATCGATTTATTGTCATTTTGATATTAGGTGACATGAAGAGGCTACATTTTGATGATCCGCCATAAGTTTTGGATTTTCTTGACATGGAATAACTATTTGGGATGTACATTGTATATAGACCTTGAGATGGTATATGCCACATTTTGTAAATATTTTTTTGAGTTGACATATATGTCAAATTTGTAAACATACATACATAATTACTCTACACTTTTATATATAAAAATCGATATTCAATATATTTGTTCATTATGTGCATGTTTTCCTACTTTGAAAATTAAAATTTGAACGTATGATTACTTTATAATGGTTGAGCTATGATCAATAACATGTTATATCTATTGATTTCTTGCAATCTTGCACTTTAATAGTTTATGAATTACATATCATTTTCACTCATAAATTATCATCAAACATTTACGTTAACATGTATTGTTGTCAATCAGATTGCACCTGAATGCTTGAATAATTAAATTCAGCAATCTGTTGAAACATGGGAACTATCTTCAGTCTGTGGGTATTCCTATGGTGAAGATAGACCTCCAGATTCTAGGTTGGGTCCTATATAATTTATAGATTATGTACTTAAACTTTGATTGGAAAAGGGAGAAAGACTTATTTTAATTCAAAACTGGAAAACTTAACTATGGTGATGCACCTAATTGGAAATTTAAGACAATAGATTAATTCACAACTAATTCCTTACGAGCCTATTTTCACAACTCAGATCGAACAACTCAACTACATAAATGATTCACAGAAAGGCTGGATAATTCATTCTTTATGAAGGAAAAAATACTTTCACAACTTAAAGATATGAATATATTATAAGCACAATTTATGACCTGTAACTAAGATCATTTTTCTGTGTACATGCATTCATGAATGTGACAAAAATTTAAAGTTTTTGATGTAAAACACATTAAATTTGTATCCAAAACACTCATGAAACACAACACCTGAATCTAAGAAAGCTAATACCTAACTCACAATGACAACAGAAGGAAAACTCTGCAAATTATACGCTAACATAACCTATAAAAACTGCTGAAACTTTATTAAAACTGAAAGTTGAGTTACATGATAATTCACTTTGCAGAATACAAAGGATGAAAAATAAAAGCTAGGAAAAACAATTAAGTTTTTCCAATATATACAAAAGGCATGCACAAAGCAGCCAATAATAGAACTGAAAGCCAACTGAAGTGAAAATTATTAACTCCAAAGTGAAATCCGAGCAAAAGAGGAAACCCTGAAAAAAATAGCTCAAAAAAGAAGCAAACTGTACTCTCTGCCTAGAAAACTCCACCTCTCCATACGCATGAACAAAATACTCTGTGAACTCACGTGAAACTGAAAGAAGTTGATCGAAATTCCTCAAATCATGCAAAAGGCTCCAAATAGCCATAGCTAGCTCAACTCATCAATTTGCATGATTTTTCTTTTTGCAAAAATGATTGTGAGTAAATAATAAAGTAATTAAATAATTACTCTATTATTGGTTACAAATTGTACTTATTTGACTTTACAATTTGTGAAAAATAATAAAGTAATTTGAAGAATATTACTTTATTATTTATTTACAGCTTATTTATTTGTAAAATCATGCATGAAAAATATAACTCCTTATCACTCCAAATACCACGCACAAAAATAAAACAACTATCTCTTCTCCACACATTCTATAAACATGTGAAATTTTACCACTACGCTAACTCCTTTATCTTTGTGCGTATATTTGACTTTCGATGAAAGTATTATAAAGCATATCATTATTTTATTCAACCTTATTTGGTCATCCCTTATTGCTACCGACCACCTTTTGACATGCAAAGTGCCCCTCATGTCGGCCATTTCTTGTGATCATTGCTAGGAAAGCATTATTAGCATTGTTGACCTTTTGAGTCATGAGCACGAGCATATTCTCAATGACTTGATTTTTACCTTGTAAAACATAACCAAGAATAACATGCCGAATTAGGGCATGAAAGAAAAGAAGACAACCCTAATCATTATCAACCATTATTTACCTACTTGTTTGAGAAGCTTCTACTCTTGTTGGCCACCGCCATGAACTAGGGTTCAGACTAAACTAAAAATCTTGGAATTCATTAATTTCTCCCTCAAGATGATCGATTCCTCCATTTATAGGCCTGGTAAGTTATTTCAAGATATTTTAGTGCTCTTAATTTCGATTTGAAGGAAAGAAAAGATCCTCCAGGCCGTGGCTCACATGGGTATATTTTTGACTCTCATGCTTTTATTTCCTCTATGCTTGTCTTTTTTCTTCTGGCCACCATGTGTGAGCTTGAGCCATGCATCTGGTAACTCTATGAGTGCTTAGTTGTCATTATTCTTCTCCTATAGGCACCAAATGGTAAGTTTATCCTCCAATCTTATATTTTCTTCTTACAAAAGCTTTCAAAAGCCTTTTCCTGAAAAGAATAATTTTATATTTTTCCCAAAAATAATAAAGACCGATTTGCAAGCCGCACCAATAAATGCGCAAAATGGGTACTTGTATTATGAATAAATCTATGCATCTCTATGTTCTTTGCGTTTTTTCTCATTTTTTTTCATATTTTCTAGCTGAATGTGGTGCTTTCTTACAAAGTATTTTCCATAAAATTTATGTTAATGGCCACAGCTTTGTATCCTTTCCACTTCTATTCAAAGAAATGCTAGATCTGAGCTTTATATACAATAAAGTGTATGTCCTATCTTTTGTATGCATTCGTTGATATCTTTCCCTGATCAGTCTTTTTCAGGTTACAAAATAATATTCTCGGTATTTGATTTTTTGAACAGTCTTTGCAATAATGGCGGCCATGAATTTGTGGATATTTCTTTATTTCTATATTGCAAATATTTCTCCATTCGGGCCTTCTGAGAGTGTTTATTTAATTTTTTTTCCCATGTGCAAGAAACAAGAAAACCCTATATTGTGGTTCCTGTAAAAATATGTTGAGCTTCTAGGCTGAATATTCTTGTGGCTTATTTTCCTTCTAAAAAAATAAAAGAGAATAAATCTTTGTATTTCTAATATGCAACCCATACTGTTGTATGTAGATCTTTGTATTCCCATGCTTCTCAAAATATAGACATCTGCTACAACACTGTATTTTTGCAAGCATAAGGCAATAACAAACTAAAACATTTTTTTTCTCTGAAATCATTTTTGTTGTTGGTAGTCCATTTTGTAAACACACAGGTATCATTGTTTTTATGGATGGAACACTTGTACATGAATTTTTGTTTCCTCCCTTTAATGATCATGCATAGCCTTACATTTGCAGTGAGGAAATGGATGTTCATATCTCTCTTATCATGATATGATTAGTTCATCTTTATTGCTGCTCTATTATTCTTATGACATGTCACTCATGTTTATTTATGACTATGATTATGAGTTGGATTGTCATTATGCCACTGTATTCTGCTCTATGGAAGGTTGTTTCTTAAATTATATGGTTGTGCTATTGCATCTCTCACACTTATCTCCAATTTTAACTATTTAGAATTGTCGTATTTCATACTCTATGAAACATCTTTGCCATAATTGCAAGGTTAAATTATAGATACCTTTGTTTCTATCCTCAACGTCGCCAATCATGTCCTTTTATTCTTCTTACCACTACAAATTTTCACAGAGCTCCCTTCAAACACCTTGCATGCTTCTTATGTTATTTACACAACTTAATTACCTTTTTCTTCCCTTATTGTAGGTTATTGGCATTTTGTTATGTTCAATATCTCTTCAGCTACTATGGTGAATGCTCGTTGTTCTTTGTATAATCAACTCCAACTCTCCATGAAATAGTTTGATGCTTGATATTTTGTTTCTATGAACACTTTTTATGCCTTTGAAAACTCCATTTGATCATGCATACACCTAAAGATCTCTTGATGATGCTTCCTTGAGGCCATAAAGTTATGACGTCTTACTTACAGTCATGTAGACTGTCTTCTTGATGCCATTTATCCTCCTGGGTCTCTTGTAGACTTCATATATCAATGAAATTGATGAGTTCTTTACATGTTTTGATCATTCTTTTAGCATGATGGGCAATAAAAATAATTACTCAAACTGTTTACACATATTGAAATAAGGTTGCTTGTATGTTTTTTCTTCTTAGTTTCAGTAGCCTCTTAATGACTATTCTGACAATGTTAATGATTCTCATGTGTAACTTAAGAGTGTCCTCTTTGATATGTTAGGCTCAACCCTTGTGGGAGCCTGTTTTACTCCATATATCTAATGATAAATGATCACAAACATAATAAACTTGTTCCTCCACAGTGAAAAAATGTGTTAGCAAAATAAAAGAAGCTAAAAGCCTTCTTGAGTTTTATGCCTTTGAAAAATGAAATCATCTGCTGGATGCCTGATCAAGTGTATGCTATATTTTTCTTGATAACGTAGGCATATGGTAGGATTTGATTCTCATTGCTCTAACCTTACTTCTATCATACTTGCAGGTGCATTCGGAGCTTGGAGCTGGATTGATTCAGAGTCACAACTGAAGGCTTTAGCTTGTCAATGATTTGTCATTCCAAGCAATGACGAATCACTTTCTACCTTATACCTTCTTTATTTTCAGTTGTATAGTTTACTTTCCTTCATGCACCCATTATTTTATTATGAAGATCAAATGAAGTTACTCCCACAGCTTGTGCGGGACTTTGGTTTATACATTATGAATAAAACAACATTGTTATGTAAATGTCTAATTTTCTATTACAATTACTTCCATAATAAAATTGAAAATCAAATGTAATCTAATTTTTTACATGATGGCACATCTTTAGCAGAAAAATTTTAAACACTATGTACCTCTTAGAGATGAATTAAATTTAGCTCTACCTATTTGAGCTGGTAGTGAAAAATAGGTAACATGTATAAAACTATTAAATTTGGTTGTCTTGGGAAACTTCACCAAATTTAATCCTTTTCAGCCATTCTATTAGGACCCCTTAAGCCATCTTATGAGGACCCCTTAAGCCATCATTTTTCTTAGTACCTTAATTCATAGATCTTGTAGTGCCTCTCATACTATTTCCCTGATAGACTGACAGTTGATCTATTATATGATGAGACATTATGATACATTATATGATATTAGATTCTTTGTTATGATGATGCCATTGATGACACTTCTGATTCTTGAGGTTTTATGCACATGTTAGGATTAGTATATGGTTGGATGATCATTATTAAGACACTCATGATTTATGTGTTCTGACATGGTTTTATTCAGGTGAATATGGAAATCTAATTTGATTATGAGAACTAGCTCTATCATGAACACTATGTGATTATCTTATCATGATTGTTATGTGATTAGCATGTGATTGATCTTATCCTAATTACTATGTAGCTGATTTGATTACTAGGTGTTGTTCTTACTAATGTGATTGAATGAAAGGGACAGTACTCACTTATGAGCACCCTACAACGTTGTGATTCCCTTTCGCAGTGTGTTTATTTATATGTATATGTATATGCACAACCGTTTTGTGTGCTACAGGTTGTAGGTACTAGGCATCGACTCCACCTGAATTGGTAGGTTTGAGCATGCCTTGAACCCAATGGATTAGGTGATCGAAGATAACACTTGATCCCCTACCCTAGCCATCATCCTCGAAGAGGATGAGTATCTAGTTTGGCATCCTACCAATATTGTCAGTATTGTCAGTATGGTCAATCAGTGTTGCTACAGGTTCTGTATTTTGGCCTTAGATAGTGGTCAAGTAATTATTTGATATTTAGTTTTATTTAATTTAAATTTTCTGATAAAATGATGTTGGTTGTCTTATACATTAAAATAAATTGTTAAGTAAAGGGGTATACCTTTGATAAATAAATATATATATAATCATAGTTAATAATAAAATAAATTTATAATGTAATGTTATAATTAATAAATAATAATAACATGGTAAACAAATAGAATGTTATAAGGATGGAGTTACATAATTGACTATAATGTGTAAGTAAATGTTTGGTAAATGGTTTTACCCATTTGTGTGAAATTGGGTATCTATTATATTACATTGGTTGGTCGAAGCTATAGGAAAATAAATATTCCATATTTACCCAAATAATGATTTTAATTGTCCTAACTGTATACACCTAAAATTGGTCTGGAGAATCCAATTAATTAAATACGAATTATTTGATTAACTATCCTAAATTCCTCTACTGTTTGAATAAATAGAAATATTTATTTATATATAGTTCACGTTCACATTCACATTTAAATTCTTCTAATTCTTCTATTATCTCATCTTAATTAGATAAACAAAATTAAATACTTTGTTTGATTTAATTATCATTTCCCTATTTTATTCTATCACATCAATCTTAAATTAATTAAATGAAGGTCATACACTTTATTGATTAATTACCATATTCTTCTATTTTAATAAACAACTTCAATAGTTTGTTCTATTAAATTATTTATCCTTCTTTTGCTAATTTAAATAAATCAAAAATATTTAAATTAAGGCATAAGGAATATTCCTCTATATTTCTTCAAAATCAAATTAGATATCCTATGTCTAATTTATGTCAAAATATGCCAAAATTAATTGATTCAAACTTCATGGGAAGTTTTCGAGACAAATTGCAAATTCTTCTCTCAATCCTCTTCTATCAATCTTTCCTCTTCTCTTGCCTGGTGTTTTCATAGGTAGAGACAATCTCCAAAATCCTCTCAATCTCCTCCATCTCTCACCATTCAATCCTCCATATTGAATCCAAGCCTCTCTTTGCCATCCCTGTGCATTTCTATAGCCAAGAAATCTATAAATAAATCTTCATTTAACCAAGAAAAGGATCCAGATTATCTAAACTTATCCACTCTTACTCTGCAGGAATTCAAGCATCAAGCATCAAGTCTCAAGCAATTCAAGTATCCAACATTCTAGCTTTCATATCATGGTTGCCTCCTGTAGCTTCATCCATCAGTTTTCATGTCAATGCATGTCATATTAGTTTCTTTTATCATTTAGCATTATCATTTTAGCTTCACATCATTGCATCAACATCATTTCGTTCTTTAGATTGTCATTTTAACAGTTATAGTGTTATTTAAATCTGAGAGCACAATAGCTTAATAAATCTTTAAAGATAGGAGACAATGAGACGCTTTCAATATATTATTTGCTTAATCTTTGATACAATGTTTCATTAAGAAGTGTTTTATTCTTTATACCTTATTCACACTTACACTAACTACTGGTTTAATAAATTAAAAGTTAACTTTAATCTATTCTATTGTTAGTTGGGATCGTTTTGGATTTCTCGTACAACTAACATTTTTGGTTTTGGGGCATTTCATTCTATTTTTAGAAAGAGGGCGGAGAGCATTGCCAGAAAATTTTCTTCTATTGTGGATTATGTTGGGAATTGTGTTTTCGGAATTTTGGATTGTGGATTTGGAGAAGTTGGAATTGCAAGTGAAATTTTGAACACGACATCAAACTTTCGTTTCCTACCAAGCATTGGATCCGGGTTGGATTTTGATCTTTTCTTTACATTTTCTCTTGCAAGTGTATGATCAATTTGATTGATTTCTCTCTACTTTATGAAAATAAATGTTTGATTGTTTTATTTTGTCTGTGAATGAAACATTTATTTATTCCAGAATAAAAAATAAATATAAATGTGTATTTCCTTCTTGTTCCTTACATTGCTCCAATAAATGTATATGGATACCTCAAGCAATCTAATATATATATATATATATTATACAATAGTGATAATGGTTGAACCCTGATATCCTGAATGCAATGCTTAAACTGCTATTTTGATGTATTTTTTAAAGGATTTTCACATTGGTTTTTAGGGCCTTCGTATTGAGTTACCCTCCCCCTAGGCATTGAGTGCCATGCCGAGAAAGGCTTGTGTGTCGGGCTTGGTCTCGTGCTAGGTTTCCTTGTGTGTAGGGGCATACACACTGCACAACCTAGCCTTGGTTGGATGGGTTGTGTGGCCTAATCTATACCTGTGTTCATCGTTGCTTGTGCAACATGTGTGTCGATCAAGCTTATGCGATCTAGAAATTTACAATTTATATCATGATTTCATTTCGTTAATAATATGCTATATATTATGGTTAATAGTAAAAGAATGTTTTCATATATGTCATAGATTATATGATAAATGAAGAAATAAAAATGTTATTGAATAAAATATTTTAATTGGATAGTTATTGTTAAAATGAGTATTTAATTTGTTATAGATAAATGAATTGTGTATTTAATTAAATTGAATTGATTCATTTCATATATAGATAATTGAGAGTCAGGGTTTGTTAAATGAGATAAATGAATCTACATTTATGTAGTCTTGTTTACTCAAAGGTTAAACGATAAAGTTGTGTTGAAAATAAATGTAAAGATCTATCACTTGTGATGCTAATCTAAAAGTTAGTTCTATGAGTATTATGGATTGAGTGTTTTGTGAAGTAGTTAATAATAATATAAATATATGTGTAATTAGATTTTAAATTGTTAAATTGATCTTTTTTATTGCATGATTTTGTGAATGTCATTATCATTTTAGGGTTAGTTCCTGATTGTGGTTAAACGTAGATTCATTTAAATTGTGTGAATAAAAGTAGATTAATTGTTGACAATAAATTTTATGTAGCATAAAAATATATGGAATTAACGAATGTGTTATTTGAAATAAAAGTTTAGCTAAATAGCGTATTAAGGGAGTGTTAATATTAAGTGAGGGTAAAATATTAGGAATAGGTTGTTTAATTTAAATGATTCGGATTAAATGTTAAATGGTTTAGATTACTCTTTGTTAACCAATTAGTAAATGAATGTTAATTATTTTTATTTAACTAGTTCGATAGAGATGGTTGTTTTATTAATGATATAGTTACTTTTAAATATAATTATTTGTAGTAAATAATGTATTAATTGAATTAAGTGTTTAAGTTAAAAGGAATGATAAGAAATTTGAAATAATGTCTTATTTAAGGGAATATCTTCATGGTTATAAAGCTAGGATTATATTAAATAATGTGTCTTGATTATTGGGTTAGGTGATTATGTAATTGTTAAAGAAGGATGTCATATGTGCAAATTATGTTTAAGGTCTTGTTCCATTGGGAAATGTGCTTAGTAATTTGGGTGTCCAAAGGCCTAGGAGGGGTGTATTTGTATGAATGGTCCTTAGGGTTGTTTAACCTTGGAAGTGGTTTGGATATGTTGTTGGTCATGTGCATTGTACGAACACAACCTCTAAGGGTGTTGCCCTCCTATCTATATATGGATTCATGAGATTTTGGGATGATATTCTATTGAAGGGTATGCATATGTGTATTGTGTGAAATACAAACCCTAAGTGTTGTACTACCTGTTCATGATGGTTAAATTGTGGCTATAAGTTGCAACATGGGTTCATATTGTCCTACCCGATGTTTATGAGATTATGATAGGTCTACAAGATGGACAATGCCTTGCACTGTATAGGTTTTTCTATTTGCAAGTAGAGGAAGTGGCTCTCAATGGGGTTTAGAACCCAAAGTGGTGTCTAGGAAAAACCATTATAGGTTTCTTAATCTAGTGACAACCTTAATAATGGATGGGTAGAATTCACATTAAGCAAGATAATGGATGCCTCACCCATTTCCTATAATGCTCATTTAGGCTTATGATGGGTTGAGAAGGCTTGGTTGGCAAGATCAACTTCCTTGTTCTCATGAAAGGAATGTTGATTCTACATGTGTCACCCTATGGGGATGGGACCTAGTGATAGGTTTACAAGGACAACCATAGATGGGGGTCAAGGTCTAGTGAGAGACTTCCAGGACAACCCATGCTAGGACCATGCGATGACAGTCCTTCTGATGGCAGTCTAGCACCCCCTAGTTGTATTTCCTCTTTTTGTTGTGTGTGTGCCTCGAGAAGTGACATAGGTATTGAAAATATTGGTGTTGTTAGCAGTGTTGTTATCGTGTCATGTATAATCCCTTGCTTATGTTAGCATGTTGTTTTCCTTACTGCTTGTTGGATATGGGACTTTGTGTTATCTCCTAGCACAGGGGGTGAACCTTAGGGTTCCACATGGTCAAGAGATTGGTGTTTTCCCTCCATTGGGTATTCTTGTTGCATGTTCGTGTATGTGGAGATTGATCATTGTGTCATGGACTCCAGTTCCTATTCCAATTTGAGAAGACATCCTATCATGTATTTGTATATTGGATTGTATTTCCATATGTATCTCTTAATGTAATCTGATGTAATCTTCCTACATGTACTAGAGGAAGTAATGTTGAAATTATTGTAAGATGTAACAATTATTGATGATCTCTTCTTGTAAAGAGTATTGTAAAGTAATGCATCTTTCATATGTTAGTTAGCTAGAAAATGATTTTTAATGTTTGAGTATTAGTTGTCACATTATGGAAGTGAGTAATATAGGATCCTTTAATTTGGTGCTTTAAAATGAACCTTACATGTTAGATCGATCATGTTATCTTTTATTGTTGATGAAATGTTTCTAGTAATATTGACTATTAGTTTTGTGAGTAGCGCATTCGAGGAACCTTAGAGGACCTCAGACTAGATTATTATGTTATGCTATGCATTCTATAGTTATTTGTTTAAAAAAATTGTTCCATTAATTTGACCTAGTTTAGTGTTGTCCTTCGGGGTTCATTAGCGAGGGCGTTACACCTAGTATCAAAGCCCAAGTTCTAACACTAGGTACTTTGGTTTCATACGAGCCCATTATGTTGTCCTAGTTGCTTTGACTCTTGAGATTATGTTTTCCCCCTTTTTTCCATCCTCACCTAACAACTTTAGACTTGTTCTTTGGTGGTGTCTATGTAGGAATATTCCTAGAGCTCGAGGTCGAGGTTGTGGTAGAGGTCAAGGGGGTGGCCGCAGAGATAACTACCAAGACATCCCTTCTTAGGATTCCCACGAGGGTGATCGTGAGGAACAATAGAGATCTCAACATGGTCAGGGAAGCTAGGGTCAAAATTGTGGTCAACCAGAGTCAGAAGGAGCTCAGTTATGTCTTCTACTTGAGGATATTCTTGCCCGCCTAGGCCCTAGGTAGGAGGGCAATATGCAAGGGGACCTCCAACACTCTATGCATGTTGATAGAGAGAGAGAGGTCTCCTAGGGGGAGAGATGTTATAGAAGAACATGAGACCATTATAGCAAGTCATATGAGGGATCTCTTGAGGTCACACCCTCCCACCTTTGATGGTTGTAATAGTGTCTTGGAGGCAGATACTTGGTTGATAGATTTGGAGAGGTGTTTTTTTCCATGCACGCGTATGGTAGTAACACCAAGGTGAGATGCGTCATCATGCACCTTAGGGGTTTTGCTTCTACATGGTGGCAATTGGAGGAACATAAATTGTATTTGGAAATTGGTTCAGTTTCTTGGGAGATGTTTCTGGAGAGGTTTAGAGCTCACTTTTTGTTAGACCATTGGAGGTAGCATCACGTTGATGAGTTTCACGAGTTGAGGCAAATGGCTATGACTATGGAGCAGTATGAGCATAGGTTCTTTGAACTTAAGTAGTCTAATGGTATCGGAGATGATGAGGCCATGTTAGTCTAGCACTTCATAAGAGGCTTGAATGCCCGCATCAATGGGGTAGTCTATGTCTTTGAGCCAAATACCATGGAGGTGGTAGTAGAGAAAGCTTGATTGGTAGAGGAGAACTTGGACATGGCATTAGGAGGGCAGACAGGTGTGCAGATTGGTAGTGCACCTTCTATAGGTTACGGGTCTAAAGGTGGTCAGTCTTAGGCAGCAGGTTCCTCTAGGAGCCGTCATGCACTCGCTAAGGGTGGACAACAATAGCAGCAACAATAGTGTTCCCAATCAAAACCTAAGAAATTTCAGTTTCAACGAGGTAGTGGTTCTCAATGTTGGAAAAACCACAATTGGCAATGAGTCGAGCATTATAATCCCGATCAACCATCTCAAAGCCTATAGTTTGTAGCTAGTAGAGGCAACTTCGACTAGTCTAGTATACCCTCAAGCAGTAAGGGGTATGGCAAAGGTACAGGATGTTTTTCGTGTGGCCAATAGGGCCATATAGCCAAGCAGTGTCCACAAAAGAGCGCATCAAGATTCAGTTAGAGGTCAGAAACCTCAAAGATGACAGTGGGTGATGCAGGTAGGTCTCATAGAGTGTTTGTAGTGGTTGATAACTGCCAAGTAGAGCATCAGGGCACAGTTATGGATCAAACAAGCTAAATGAGAATGAGAAAGTTGTTAGAAATAAAGCAAGGCTTGTGTGCAAAGTCTACTCGCAAGTAGAAGGTATATATTTTAGGAGACTTTTGCCCCAGTAGAAAGAATGGAAGCTATAAGGATTTTCTTGGCATTGGTTGCTTATAAAGATTTCAAATTCTATCAGATGAATGTCAAGTCAGCATTTTTTAATTTTGAACTAGAAGAAGAGGTCTACATGGAACAACTGAAAGGATTTCAGTTAATAGACCAACCAGATATGTTGTGTAGATTGAAGGAAGATTTATATGGATTGAAGCAAGCTCCTAGAGCCTAGTATGGAAGGCTAGATAAGTACTTGAGTCAACAAGGATTTAACAAAGGTATGACACACAATAATTTATATTTCAAGACTAAAAATGACAGAATTCTAATTGTTGTTGTATATGTTGATAATATTATCTTTGGAGGGAACGAAAAGATGTGCAAGATGTTTGTGGAAGAAATGAAAAAAGAATTTGAATTTGAATTTTTGGAGAGATGAATTTCTTTCTTGGGCTATAGATTAATCAATCATAGGAAGGAATTTTCATTTCACAATCTAAGTATGTGAAAGAGATGTTGAAAAGATTTGGAATGGAAGGTTCCAGATCAGTAAGTACCCCTATGGTGACTGGATGTAATTTGGGAAAAATATGTTGATTCACCTAAGACTGATCAAAGCAAGTATAGATCTATGATTGGTGGAATGTTGTATTTGACTACTACTAGACTAGATATTATGCATGTGGTTTGTCTTGTAGCTAGATTTCAAGAAGATTCGAAGGAAACACATGTTACTATAGTCAAAAGGATATTTAGATATATGAATGGCACTCCAAATTGTGGGTTATGGTATCCCATGGATATTGATTTTACACTTAGTGCTTATACAGATGCGGATTGGGCCAGAAGAATAGATGACAAAAAGAGTACCAATGGTGGTGCATTCTTTCTTGGATGTAGATTAGTGGCATGGCTGAGTAAGAACCAAGATTCAGTCTCTTTGTCTACTGTTGAAGCTGAGTATGTTGTTTTTGCATCTTTATGTACACAAGTTTTATGGATGAAACAAACATTGAAAGATATCGCAATGTTGTATGATGATCGTACTTCTATCTTCTGTGATAATACAAGTGCAATTAACATTTCAAAGAATCCTATAATGCACTTGAGAATGAAGCATATATCTATTAGGTATCATTTCTCGAGAGAGAAGGTCATGGAAAATGAAGTCAAGCTTGAATATGTTTCAACAAAAGATCAAATTGCGGATATATTTACAAAGGCTCTTCCTAAAGATACTTTTGAGTATCTTTGGGATAAGCTAGGGGTTATTTCCCCTCCTTTTAAAAACTAAGATGAATTTGGAGATGCATCATTCTGGTGGATTCATGGTTCTATCTTTTTGGACTGATGATTTTGGTGGCTACCTCTTAGGGGGAGCAAACAATTTTTAAAGTGTTGTCATTATGAGTATTTTTCTTTCATGTCAAAGGAAGTGTCAACGAATATATATATTTTTTCCTTTTCCATTGATGTCAAAGGGGGGGAGAAAGATAATGCAAAAAAAAAGGAGAGAAAGAGCATGTGAATAAGAGAGAGGAAATCAAGTAATGATATTCTAAGGGGGAGAAGCAAAAGAAAAATCTTGAGAAGTATTTTTAGAGCCGGTATGTGTCTTTGATGGTTTTCACATCATGTGTTGCCATCAATGAAAAAGGGGGAGCTTTTTGAAATAATGGTGATGCAAGAGAATCTACCAAACACAATCAACCATCAAGGTTACTTCTGACCCAAACACAAACTTTGAGATTAACTAAACTATCAACATAATTTCCTTCATTTTCACTTGCTTCTTCATGGCTAAAAGACACCATAACACCAAATATTGTCTCTAAGATTTCATCCTACCATAAAATACTTTCAATATCATAATTTTGATAGAAAAAATCTAAGTACACTACCTCATAACTCTATTGTATCAGATTCACAAATTCTTGCACTCAAAGACCAAAACTTGCTTGTAAGTCCCCAAAATACTAAATTGGGTGTAACTTTCAAACCAGATTGAATCTCCAAAAAATAAATACATTTTTGAGTACCCATTTTGGTCATTAACAACATATATCATTTTCAGGTATACTTGTTTTGGAACACACGCCTACTATCTTGACTTCTTTGCTTCTAATCAGGCCTAAATAGGCAAATATGCATGCAAACAGTCACATATAACTTTCACAAATCAATTAGTTAATCTGATCTTTCCAATGAGAATTTAGAGGAACTTATTATGGAAATTTCATCCAATTTATAGCAAAATCCAATGGTTAAATATTGATAAAAAAAATTATTGCATACTATTACCCTAGATCAAGGTTTGAACTGATTTCAGTAAACTTGCAATATCTTAGTCAAAACTGAATGAAATCGAATGAAAAATAAAAACGAAGATGAATTAAACTCATAGGTGCATCAATCCCAATGACTTCCCCTCAAAAATCAGGTCGTACATGTCCCTACAACAACTTGCAAACATGTTTTACCAGTCTGAAATACATAAAGGTGTTTCTAAATAATGTGTTTCTTATTCAAACATCCCCTTTTGCTTGAAAATGATGTACAATTCCTTTTTGAAGGATTTTCGTCTTCCCCAATCGATTAAACCTTCTATTTTCCCACTTGACTCTTCAACTTCCCGATTTTTGTTTTTTGTTGCATTTTACAATATTACATTGACAACTTTAGCAATTTTTGCAAGTTTTTGTTTTTTCAAATATTTTGACCACCTAAGACCTATTTGAGATTTAAATACATCAAATATGACCTCTCATGAACTTTTAAAATGATTTTACACTTGAAAGTTCAATTTTTACAAGTTTTTCATTTAAAGGCATCTAGTGAGCAAGGTGCTCCTGCACTATACAACCAACCAACAAAAACTTTCCAAGTCCCTTAGAAACATGTTATATCAAATTTGCTTGTACCTGCAAAACAACTTCAAATTTTACTTGGACTACTTCTCCTTCTTTTCCCTTCTTCTTTTCTTTGTCTCAACCTTGCCTTCAGCTTTGTCTTCAACTTTGTCTTCATCTTTGTCTTCACTTGTCTTTCACCATCTCTCTTCTTTGTTTCTCAGGTTCTCAATCATCTTCTCTTTCAAAAGGACATAGGACTATCCTTCCACTTTGCTTTCCCAAAAATCTCTTATATTTTCCAAATTCATCCTTGACCTTCTCTGACCAATCATCTTTTCATCTTCGCATCTACTCCCATCGGTGGAGTACTCTTCATGCTGCAAACTCAAGTGCTTCTCAGTCAAGTATCCATCTTCTTTACTGCCTCACCACACAACTCAACAACTCAACAAACCATCCATCTTACCCAACAAAAGATCCTAGAAGATGCCTCACTCTTTTTATTTTCAACTTCTACCCAAATTAATCTCCATTGGAGGATGGTTACCATAGACCTCAGCTTGCCTGCCAACACACAACTTCTTATAACTCTTCCTCTCTACAACTTAGATGGATCAAGCACCTGCAACCAACGTCAACAACAAGTTAACAAACCAAACCATCAGAATCAACTAGTTTTGATACCAATTTATGCAAGAGCATCTGCCAAACACAATCAACCATCAAGGTTACTTCTGACCCAAACACAAACTTTGAGAAGATCAACTAAACTATCAACATAATTTCCTTCATTTTCACTTGCTTCTTCATGGCTAAAAGACACCAAAACACCAAATATTGTCTCTAAGATTTCATCAGACCATAAAAAACTTTCAATATCATAATTTTGATATAAACAAACCAAATACACTGCCTCATAACTCTATTGTATCAGATTCACAAATTATTGCATTCAAAGACCAAAACTTGCTTATAAGTCCCCAAAACACTAAATCGGGTGCAACTTTCAAACCGGATGGTATATCCAAAAAATAAGTACATTTTTGAGTACCCATTTTGGTCATTAATAACATATCTCATTTGTAGGTACACCTGTTTTGGAACACATGTCTTATGTCCTAACTTCTTTGCTACTAATTAGGCCTAAATAGACAAATATGCATGCAAACATACACCTATAACTTTCAAAAATATTTTAATTAATCCAATCGCTCTAGTGAGACTTTAGAGGAAATTATTATGGAAATTGTCTCCAATTTTTAGCAAAATTCAATGGTTAAATATTGAGAAACACAATTTTTATTGCATATTGTTACCCTAGATCAGGGTTTGAACTGATTTTAGTAAACTTGCAATATCTTAGTCAAAACTAAATGAAATCGAATTAAATAAAAAATAAAATGAAGTATACTCATAGGTGCATCAATCCTAATTAATTCCCCTCAAAAATCAGGTCGTAAATTTCTGTACAACAACCTGGAAACACGTTTTACCAGTATGAATTACATAAAATGCAAAGTTAAAGCATGCAAAGGGGTTTCTAAATGATTTTTTTCTTATTCAAACTTCCCCTTCTACTTGGAAATGATGTACAATGCCTTTTTGAATGATTTTCATCTTCCCCAATTGACTAAACCTTCTATTTTCCCACTTGACTTCAACTTCCTGATTTTTTCTTTTTGTTACATTTTACAATATTGCATTAACAACTTTAGCAATTTTTGCAGGCTTTTGTTTTTTCCACTATTTTGACTACCTAAGACCTATTTGAGATTTAAATACATAAAATATGACCTCTCATGACCTTTTACAATTATTTTACACTTGAAATTTTAATTTTTACAAGTTTGCCAATTAAAGGCATCTAGTGAGCAAGGTGCTCCTACACCAAATAGAAAGAGGAATGAAAGTGTTGTCATTGATGTCAATCGGTCAGCTAGTTATCTACTAATTGATGTTAACTGTATATGTTGAGGATATTGAGAAATTTGTATAAAAAGAAGATTGTGGGTTGTCAGTTGTTGAGGTTGTTAGTCCGGTGCTTGTGAACTATGTTCTATGTGTTATGGCTGAGGTCCAAAAGAATTGTTGTTGGTCCAGATTTCTCTTTATGATTCAAGATTTGTGTTTCAATGGTTCTATTAAAGATGGTTTCAACATTTGGAAGCATTCATATTAATTGATTTATGTGTTTTACACTGGTTTGATCGACCGTGTGTCAAGCACTACATTCAAAGTTGATGAAGCATGTTGGACCTATTATGGGTCCCAATGAAGCATGTGTGTGGGTCACCCTCATTCTAATTCCACCCTAAGATGTTTGGCACTGACCTAATTTGAATTTGAAGTTGGATGGTCGGCTTTGTATCTTTTCAAAGTTGGAGAATGGTATAAATATAGAATGTGTGAGCAATAAAAAGTGTACATAAGAAAAGAAGGAAGATAAGTGAAAGAGAAGACGCGACTTTGATGTTATTCTGAAAGTGTATGAGTTATGTGTGTTTCATCAGTGTGAATTTTAACATTGATTTTTTGAATGCAATGAGTAGAAGGTGAACTCTATCATTCATGCAAGTGGATCAGTGATTGTGGTGGAATCCTTTGTTGTATTGGGATTGTTGTCTCTCTAGAAAAATTCTTCTTTGTCTTCTTTGTATCTTTGTGGCAGTGAGCCATCCGAGTTGTAGCCCTATGGACAGTGAGTCCTTACTTCAAGCAGTGAGCCTTATTCTAGGCAGTGAGCTTTTTGTAATTGGTTTTGATATTCTTTATAGTGTGATTTAATCCTCATCACATTTTTTCCCTCATTGGGGTTTCCACGTAAATCTTGTGTTATTGTATTTGTGCATTGGCATTTGATGGTTAATCACTTAATCAGTTTATATGTTATTTCTGGTAATTGAATTTAAGGTGTAAATCTATGACAACTGATTCACCCCCCCTCTTAGTTGTCCTATCCAACATATACACCATTTTATCCTCCATTGACCTTCAACTCATATATCCTGAATTGATTGATTGGGACCAACAAGGACCTCCCATCTTAGACACATTCAAAAATGATGAAGCAATAGCAAAAATCACAAGAGTCTAAGACTATCTCCCACCAGGAGATCATAAGTAAGATAACCAAATCATGCTACATAAAGATGCTTACTTTGGGGAACAAATGATGTGCCTCAGTCATAAAAATAAAAAAGGAAAAAAGAAAAAAGAAAGAAGAAAGATCCCTTAGTGAAAACCTCGATGAGGTGCTTTTGGATCATGAAAAAGTAAAAATAAAAGATGTATCCTCTAATGAAAACCATTTTGAGGCATTGGAGGATGGGGAACTTGATTCAATCCCCAAGAATGATGAGACATCTACTGTAATGATCGAAGATATCACAAAATCAACTTGGGAAAAAATGAGGAACCTAAAATTACCTACATCACCAAAGAGCTAGAAGAAGTATTTAATGAAAAATTGGGAGATTTCCTCAAGAGAAGATCTATTAATTTTGCTTGGAAATATAAAGACATGCAAGGGTTGGATCCATCCCTTGTATTACATCATTTGGCGGTCTACCCAGATGCAACACCCACCAAGCAAAAACTATGTAAAATGCATCCACAAATAGCTCTTTTGGTAAAGGTAGAATTACAAAAACTATTGGAGGTTGGATTTGTTAAGCCTATTGATTATCTTGAATGGGTTTCCAACATTTTACCAATCTCCAAACCCAATGGGGGCATCCGCATATGCAAAAAATTTAGAGATCTCAATAAAGCATGTCCAAAAGATGACTTTCCACTGCCAAATATTGATATCATTGTAGATCTCACTACTGAACATGAGATGTTATCCCTTATGGATGGATTTTCAAGCTAAAATCAAATTCAAATTGCCAAAGACGATCAACACAAAATAACTTTTATAAATCCATGGGGAACATTTTGTTACCAAGTGATTCCCTTTGGACTTAAAACTGTAGGAGCAACATATCAAAGAGCAATGATTGTTATCTTCCATGACATGCTACTCAAAATTATAAAAGACTATGTGGATGACCTCTTGGGAAATCAAAAACAAAAGATGGACACATTTAAGTACTTGAAAAAATATTTGATCGGCTGGAAAAACATAAATTATGACTTAATCCTAAGAAATGTGTGTTTGGAGTCTCATCCAAAAAGCTCTTGGGTTTTATTGTCTCCCACCAAGGAATTGAAGCAGATCTTGCCAAAATTAAAGCAATAAGGGAAATGCCTCCACCAAAGAAAATAAAACAACTCAAAAGTCTACAAGGAAAGCTACATGTACTTCAAAGATTCATTGCACAGTTGGGTGATAAATGTCAACCATTTTCTCACCTACTTCATAAAAACATCACATTCAAATGGGATAAAAATTATTAGCAAGCTTTCCAACAACTCAATGATTATCTTGCAATACCACCAATCCTAGTACCTCCACAAGTAGATAAACCACTCCTCTTGTATACATCAACTACTCAAGTGGCAATGGGGGCATTGTTGGCTCAACATGATGACAAGGGGAAGGAAAGAGCTATATACTACATATCTCGCACACTAGATGGAAGTGAGCTGAACTATACATCAATAAAAAGAGCATGTTTAGCTATGGTATTTTATGCTAAGAAAAATTGACATTATATGCTTAATCATAAGACTCAACTCATCTCAAAAGTAGATCCATTAAAGTACCTTCTTTAAAAGGAAACTCTTCAAGGACAAATAACTAAATGGATTGTGGTTCTCAGTAAATTTGACATTGAGTATGTAGATAGAAAGGCTACTAAATGACAAGTGGTTGTTGATTAGCTTTTTGAAGCTCCTTTACATGAGAATCACCCATTGCTGACAAAATTTCTTGATGAAAATATCTTACCTATAGAAGAAGGAACATGGTGGAACCTGCATTTTGATGGATCTTTTATGCAACATGGTTCAGGGATAAGAATACTCTTTATCACACCTCAAGGAGATTGTATCCCTAAGTCCTACTAGATTGAATTTCCTTGAACAAACAACATAACATAGTATGAGGCATTACTAACAAGACTTAAGCTTACCATCCAATGGAAGATCACAAAACTACAAGTATACGGTGACTCCCAATTAGTCATCAAACAAGTAAATGATGAATACCAGACAAAGGATGATAATTTATTGCCTTACAAACACATGGTGGACAACTTCAAGGAGTACCTCACAAAAATCCAGTTTGATCAGACACCAAGGGTAAACAATAAAGCAACATATGTCATGCCTCAATTGGTTCCCCTATTGATGTACATCAAAAAACTCAATAATACGAGTTCCTGATAGAATAGCTTCTAGTTCTTACTTATGATATTCCTGAATTCAAAATGAGTGGTGACATCATTGGTCGTAATTCTCCATGGTACCAAGGTGTATACAATTATCTATGCAACAACACCATCCCACCCAACCTTTCATCCTCACAACATCAATCATTTATCCGTAAAATATCTCGCTTCACCATTCTTGGAGACACCCTTTACCACTGCTCTTTTGATGGCACCCTCATGAGATGTTTAGATTGAGCAGAATCTCAAATTGCCCTAAATGAGATACATAAAGGTATTTGTGGGGGCCATTCTAGTGGACCAACATTAGCTAAGAAGTTGTTGCATACACGATATTATTGGCCCATGCTGGAATAAGATACAATTAATTTGGTCAAAGTATGCAAACCTTGTCAACAACATGGTGACTTAATTCACGCATCATCACAAGAGCTATAGCCTATTGTTATTATGTGGCCTTTCTCATGATGGGGGTTAGATATCATTGGCAATATACAACCTACATCATCAAATGGTCATAAATTTATAATCATAGCCATTGAGTATTTTACCAAGTGGGTTGAAGCTATACCTATGACCTATGTTACAGGGAAACAAATTTCCAAATTAATAGTCCATTACATCATTTGTCGCTTTGGCATTCATGCCTCCATAGTCATAGACAACAAACGTCCCTTTTAAAACCAGGAAGTCCATAATCTATGCCAACAATTTCACATCCAACATCATTTTTCCACTCCATATTATCCATGAGGAAATGACCAAGCCAAGGCCACAAATAAAACAATCTTGAAAATCCTAAAAAGAATGGTCACGGTTGACACCTACAACTCAATCCATCTCTATGGGCATATCGTACTAGTATTCACGCACCTACTAGAGCCACTCCCTATTCCATGGTATATGGTTCTGAATAAATCTTGCCAATAGAGGTTGAACTCCCATCATTGATAATTTCTCTACAACATCTCATTTATGACAAAGAATATCGTGTAGCACATCTTCAACAACTAGAGCTTCTAGATGAGAACCATTTAAATACCATCAATCATCTCAAAGCATATCAAAATAGGCTTCATAGAAATTATAACAAGAATATCAAACCTTGAGATTTTACCATTGGAGATCTTGTCCTCAAGGAAAATCAATGTAACCTAGGGGAATGAGAATAGAAGGGAAAGTTTGAACCTGATTGGCTAGGCCCTTACATTGTTGTAGAAAAATACGAATCAAGGGCATATCAGTTAACTACCACGGAGGGAGAGCCCCTTGAAGAGCCCATGAATATCATCCATCTCAAAAAATTCTTCGCATAAGAAAAACCAAAAAAACAAAAAAAACAAAAGAATACAAAAAACTAAAAAAATACAAAAAAAATTCAAAAGTATCAAAAAAAAAAAAAAATAGTAAAGAGAAATAATTCATCCAATGGCGAAAACCACTTTGTGGCACCTTGGGCAAGTACCATGGTGAAAACCTGGCAAATAGGTGCCATGTGTAGGGTCATGTCCACCATTTATTATGTCACTTTTTCTTCCATCCACTATAAATCCATCCATAATAAACCCACCCACCCTACCAACTATGGCTTGGAACACACTCTTAAAGTGCTTCTCACCCACCACATACATATCATTTATCGTACTCTCACCTCCCCCCTTGATGTCACTCAGTCCACCCACCCATAATAAATAAGATAGCTTGCATGATTATCACCATCACATGCCAACCGTGCCTACTATAAATCTTATGTGACTATTCTAGAGTTGGATTACTTTTGGCTGAAAAAACGCCCGCTCTAACACTTCACAATTAGCACAAAACATGAATTTATAGTTGGCACGAAGTCATTTTCACTCCTAGGCCTACCATACCATACACATAACCCACTAGACCCATGAATTTTATATGATGGTGTTGGTATAATGTGTGAATTGGCCACAAATATTTCCATCTATTCCTCCCCTAATTCATTCTATCAACCCACCCTGTCATGTGTAGTGGGAAGCAGTCTTTAGCAAGCCTAGTTGCTCATTCATTCATCCCATAATAAAATCCTACCCATAATAAAACTCATCATCCCAAAATTATCGCTCGTATCATCCTGAGACAAACAGAATAAAAAGCAAACAACATGCATGCCTGCATAGACCCCTAATGTTAAACTATCAGTGTAATCCCTAAAATCACCCCACCACTTCGCTTTCCTCCCATCATAATACCATCCATCTTTTCCCGATAGGATGAATCCTTCCTTGGTCCAACAACATCTATCAATCTTATCTTTGGCAAGAGATTTGGATTTTTCTTTTTTGGGATTTTTAGTTGCGATCATGAACCTATGAAGTCACCAAGCTGGGACCACCTAGATCCTTTCATATCTTGGTATGTCAACGACAAGGTACATAGTAGACATGGGTCATTTTGTATGGTGTGTTTCTAATTAGCCTAATTTGCTAATGATTTTTGATACCTTAACTAAAGGGGTTAAAAGCACTCTAGTCCACTATATAATCCTCTCTATGATCCACTAAGGTTATTAAAAATCATTTAGTGATAAGTTATAATCCATTTTTCCCACATGTTTTGTGAGTCTCAAAGTCCATGCAAGGTACATGAGTGTGCCTTTGGTCATTTATAAATCTTATATGACTATTTTAGTGTTGGATTACTTTTGGCTAAAAAATTGCCTGCTTTAACACCACATAATTAGCACAAAACATGAATTTATAGTTGGAACAAAGTCATTTGCACTCCTAGGCCTACCATACACATAACCCACCAAACCCATGAATTTTATACAATGGTATTTGTATAAGGTGTGAATCAACCACAAATATTTCCATCTATTCCTCCCCTAATTCATTCCATCACCCCACCCAATCATGTCTAGTGGGAAGCGATCTTTAACAAGCCTAGTTTCTCATTCATCCATCCTATAATAAAATCCCACCCATTATAAAACTTATCATCAAATCATCCCAAGACAAACAAAATAAAAAGAAAACAACATGCATGCCCGCATAGACCCCTAATGCTAAACTATTAATGTAATCCCTAAAATCACCTCGCCACTTCGCTTACCCCCCATCACAATCCCCTCCATCTTTTCCTGATAGGATGAGTCCTTCCTTGGTCCAACAACATCTACCAATCTTTTCTTTTTTGGGATTTACTGTTGTGATCATGAACCTACAAAGTCACGAAGTTGGGGCTACCTAGATCCTTTCATATCTTGGTGTGTCAACGACAAGGTACAAAGTAAACATGGGTCATTTTGTATGGCGTGTTTGTGATTAGCCTTATTTACTGATGATTTTTGATACCTTATCTAGAGGGGTTAAAAACATTCCAGTTTGCTATACAATCCCCTCTATGATCCACTAAGGTCATTAAAAATCATTTAGTGATAAGGTATAATCCTTTGTTTGTACATGTTTTGTGAGTCTCAAAGTCCATGTAAGGTACATGAGTGTGCCTTTGGTCATTTATACTATTGGGGCATAATGTCCTTTGCGATGTCAAATTCAAGGATTTCTCACCACATTTTTCTAGCATAATCCCCCCATCCCCCTCCTTTCTTCACACAAACTAACCATCCCCCCGCCCAATCCCCCTTATCCCTTCCTACACACCTAGATTGGAGTACATAATCTATCATGACACAAAAACAAGCAAGCACTCATACCTGTATTCACATGATTTTGATAAGGGAATTTTGAGTACAAAATTGACAAAAGGCCATTAATGTGATGTTTGATTCATGGATGCACAATGACGAAGAGAGGGAAAGCTATCATAAGGTACCTATTACTATTAAAAAAATTGGTTAAGAAACCTTTCGCTTCCTCCTAATTATTTTACCGTGATGCAAACCAATCGTTGTAAATCAATTGTAAAATTCAATATTAATACAAAAGTAAACGTAAACAAGTTGATATCCATGTTACAAATTAGATGTTATCAATGGCATGACATTCATACACATCCCATTGGACATCATACATAAAATATGCATTCATAAGAAAATCATCTCATATCATAAGTATGTCATAGATACATAAGCATCAACATTTATCCATCATATAAAGAACAAATTCATTCCCACATAAGCAATTACCATGATTTTTATAACATTTCTAATTGTATACTCTGCAAATAAAAAACATCCACCCATCACAATGAAGAGACAAAAGTGAAGAAACATATTGTATTGTCATCATAGGATTGAAAGCTAACTCATAAACTGCCATCAAAAGAAAGCTTCAGTACACCTAATACCATACAATCTACTAATGGACTTGGGCTTATATCAAATAATGGAATTCAGATGGGTAGCAACATGTCCTCACTATCATTTGTCCATCAAGTAATGAACAAACAAGTCCTTCGCTGTCAAGACCTGCATCACAAAGTTCTGGTAAATGCTTCAAATGTCATCAATTGCACACATCCATCATATTACATACATATTATAATAAACAACATAATCATTCACATATAACCCATCACATTAACATTGCAAAGTTTAGATAAATGCTTCAAATGCCATAATAAAGATGTCATAATAAAAATCATAATCCATGTAAATCATCTCCCATCGATCATAATCATATATAAACATTACATCCACAATCTATCATAATAACATCCTAAACATAAATCAAATCAAATGCATAATCAACAAGTCTCATAACATCATTTGCACAAATCATATAGACAAAATCCATCATATCATACATAAAAATATAATGTCATGATATAGCATGTACAAAAGTCTCTTGTGTGTACAAAGAAGTCGAGCCCACCTTGGGGCAAAATTAAAAAAGTCATAATCAATCTACTCTACCTTGTGCTACCTGCATCTCACTATGTAGGTGATCTTGGAGGTGCTTGCTGATCTCTATGGTGGTTGTGGAGGACCCGTGGTCACTGATGGTCCTGATGGAGCTGGCCTATGGAACGTACTACTGATGGTAACACTAGGAGCCCTCCGATCTGGTGGCAATGCCTCCTCATACAACCTCCTCCACTGCTCTGCCTCTCGTGTAACTTGAACAACCTCTGAAAAGGCATATGCTAGTCCACCATCACCCATAATCTGACGAGCTACATCATGCTCTCTTTGTAGCCTCTCCACATCTCTTTGTAGTTGATCTCACTCCATGGTGATAGCTACCACCAGCCCATCATCCCCTCCACCTACACCCCCACCAACCCCTCCATCTAGTAGCGCCTGTAATCGAATCACCTCTACCTTGGCCACATCCCTCTCAACAGTTACTATGGCAAGCTGACCATCCATTTGTCCTTGTAAATGGACCACATCAGCTCGTGCCATGTCCCTCTCCCCTACCACCTGCAAGTGATCTTGCCTAGCCTGATCTCGCTCTTGATGTAGTTGGTCTCTCTCCAAAGTCATAGCTTGGAGTTGGGCATGTAGATCTCCTCCTCTTTGTCGCACTCGGCGACCTTGTCCCCCATCATCCCCACCATCATCTATCTGTCCTCCATCACTAGAAAGGTCCTACAAGGTCAAATAACATGTGTACAAATTAGGTTAAAACACATATATTCAAGTGTACCAATTTTTGTTTTAATCTATTTAAAAGGCCTACAAATTATGCACACATAGAATTTTTTTAAACAACCTGAAATGCAGTTGACTCCTGAAACTGTCCTGGATCAATTGGGTGCACAAGACCCTTCGTGATGGTGGTGTCAACCTACATAGACATATATTTTTAATATAAGTACATGCACATTTGATATAGTGAATTCAAAATACAAATTTTTAAGTATAGTTTTTTAAAACAATATACATACGAGTGGCGTCAATGCACATGGAGTGGTACTAGAACCAACTCCACCTGATGTTCCTCCATGGTCTTGGCCAGTAACCCTTGCTGTCATCTCAGTAGTTTGCTCATTGAGGTTAGTCGAGAGGGTACTCAATGATCCTAATGCATATACCACCGTACGACGTTGGATGGGTGCAGGTATAACAATAGAAGGAGGATTGACAAGAGGTTGAGAAGGTATGGGTCGTTGGGGATCAACTCGTGTCCCTAACCTTTGTTGTGGCACGCCACCACCAATACCTTGGAATGATCTGAAATCAAAATAATTGGGTTTCAAACCCAACACAAACTCTACATATAATTTTCTCAAAAAATAGAGAGGGACCTCACAATTAGCATGTGGTAGATGATCAAATACCATCCACCACCGATCCCAAAAATTGTCGGCCATCTGTGGATGCCTACACCACCTAATTGATATTCTTTTTTTGTTTGGTGGAATTGGTTGATTGGTGATGGGGTCAATAAAATATGGAGCTAACTGAGCTTTGGTGATTTTAAGGTCAAGGATGTCCCTATAGGAGAGTCCATCTGAATAAAAACGTCTCCTCTCCTCTCTCCATACGTGATAACTATCTAAGTCCACATCAATAGAATTGACAACATCTACAACATTTTGCATCAAAGATGCAAAACGTATTAGGCGAGGTGGCATAAATGCTTCATTTCGGATTGCATTAATTTTTTCTTCAATGGATCTTATGTTATCATTGATCTGAGCTCGCAAGCGAGCCTCATCAGATCCTAGGGGTGGAGATGGGGGGTTTTGAGGTGTAGGTGGAGGTGGAGGGTGTTGAGATGGAGGGGGCCGAGGTGGGGGATTGAGTGAATCCTTGACATCATAGTCATCCATGATATAAAGGTGAACCTGCATATATAAATATATGAACAAGTACAATATTAACTTTCAAGAATCTATGTATAAAAAATAAACATATTAAAAACTAGATATTATACATGTTGGAAGTTTACAAGAAATATTTAAATTAATGTATGACTAGTTAAAACAAAAATTAGGACAGATACACATGTACATAATTCAACTTGAGCATGTACACATTTCAAAATTTTAGATCTAACTATGTAATTTTAATATATGTACATATTAAAAACAAACTTAAATGGTACACAAAAAAGGGAAATTTAATCCCTTTAAGTCATTCTCTTAAAAATCCCTTTAATCCATGATATAAATGGCCTAATGAAACAAATGAAAAAATTTGTAACGCACATATATCTCTAAGGCATGTAAAATTTTGTGGCTTGATGTACTTTAAAGTGTTTACAGGGAATAGTGAAGTTTCCCTTTAAATCCTATTTTCTTAAATCCCATTAATCCACATGTCATGTCATCTTTCTGTTGAAAATTGCCATTGATGTCAAACTAAGAGTATAGAAGATTTATCACATGGCTTTTGAGAATACAATAGATCATTCAAGAAGTGGGATGGAAATAGAAAACATTTAAACCTTTAAAAGATATCAATATAATGTTAGAGCAGACATTATGAAGAATTCATGAGCAAGATTTTTGAAGAGTATGAACAACTATACAAAAAAAGAAAGTACATATTGTTTGAGCAAAATCATGAACAAGAAGACAACAAACAACAAACTAATCTGAAGATTGTTTGAGCAAAATCATGAACAACATGACATATTGCTAGTACAGATTGAATAGATCGATTTAAATATAAAGGTAAGATAAATCATTGCTAAACAAATATAGCATATTAAGACAAATTAAAATTCGCACACACTCACAAGTCAAAAAGAAACAAAATAAGAAAAAGACAAATTAAGAAAAAGACAAAAAACTAATAAGACAAATTTAAAAAGTTACAAAGGTGTGATTCTTCAAGTGAAAAGAAATGCGATTAAAATCTAAAGAGATACGACCATTCTAAAGTGATGTGATCATTCCAAAAAGACATGCGACTTTATTTATGAAGGAATATGATTTAGTTCTTAAAAAAGGAACGATCTATTTTAAAACAAATTTATTAAAAAACAACAAACATTAAATTATACAAAACTAAATGGTGCAAGAACAAATTTTGAAAGATATGATCTTTCACCAAAGGTTGCAATTTATGACCAACATATATATATAGATGATTCAAATTCAAATTTGAAGTGTAGATTTTATGCGTAGAAGTGTAGAAGTATCTCTTGTGTGAGCCTAAAAGAAGAGCATACATCACATAGAAGGGATAGATCGAAGCATGAAGCTGATCTATTGAAAGATCTCATTCTGCATTTGAAATTTTTAGTCAAGAAAGTCAAGATCAGTGCCTTGCAAGAAGGAGTTGGTGCTCCTTGTGGGTTAGTGCCTACTAAATCAAGTTAGGGAGTTGGTGCTCCTTGTAGGTTGGTGCCTACTACCATTGTAAACCTATTTTATTATAAAGTACATAATATTATATCATGGTTTTCTCCCGTAAGGGTTTCCACGTAAAATCTTGGTGTCAACTTGTTATATTCTTGCATAGTTGATATTGTGTTAGAGTTTAAAGTTGATAAAAGTTGAGAGGGTAAAAATTGTAATATACTGATTCACCCCCCTCTCAGTATATTTGTGTGCTCATCACTTTCCTAGGTCCATAAACCATGCTAATGGAATGATTTTATCCTTAGTCAAGTTTAATAAATAGATCTTTAATAAATTTGTAAAAATTTCAAACATCTAACATTATACAAATTGATCAAATGTGAATGATCACTTTGACTATTATTAGTGGTGTAGTCACCCTTAATCTGACATCATTGACATTATTTAATTAATTCATCAATTCCTCCTCTTTTAATTAATTAAATATATTATTTAATTAATTAATCCACTTTCTTCTTATAATTAATTAAATACCTTATTTAATTAATTATATCATCTCTTAGACTATAGTTTTTCCAAGCAATTAAATAATTTTATCAAAATCCCCTATTCCTCTAATACAAATTAAATTAATTAATGCATAATTAATTAACTTGCTAACCCTTAGAGGGAGAGAGAGAGAGAAAAAGATAGAAAACAAAGAGAATTAGAGATAGGTAAATAGAGATGGAAAGAGGGAGATAGAAAGGGAGAGATAGAGGGGGAGATAGAGAGAGAGGGAGGGAGAGAAAGGGAGAGAGATAGGTAGAGGAGGAGATAGAGAAGAGAGGGAGAGAGGGAGAGAGATAGGTAGAGAAGGAGATCTATTCATCTTTATAGATCTCTATCTCTCTACCTCTCTCTATCTATTTGTCTCCCTCCATCTGTATGTTTCTCATTATCTCCCTCTATATCTATCTTTTCTTCCCTCTATTTATTTTTATCTTCATATCTCTTTATGTGCCTTTATCTCTAGCTATGTCTATCTCCTCTTCTCTCTTTATCTTTTCCTTTATCTACTTTTCTCTATCTCCCTCACTATCTCTACCTCTTTTTTTGTCCCTCTTTTTTCCTCTATATCTCTACTTATCTCTCTATATCTTTGTCTCCCTATTTATCTCTCTTTCTCTCTCTCCATTTCTATCTTTATCTTTGTTTCTCTTCATTCTCTCTCTTTTCTCCCTACCCCTCTATCTTTTTATCTCAATCTTTGTTCCTCTCTTTACTTATCTTTGCCTCTTTCTCCTCCTTGTCTCATTTTTCTTCCTCTCTCTTGCTCTTTTAGGGGTGTTTGGATACCATTTCTTCTCTATCTCCCTCTCCCTTTTCTCTTCCTTTCTCTTTCTCTCTTTCTCTCTCTATATGTTTGTCTCCTTAAGTGTGCAATGGGTACATTGGAGAGGTCTTAAAGGTGAATTATTAGATCCTTAATAAAATGACATGCTACCTTGAGCATAACTCCCCAAGGACACATGCCATCCTTAGATTGTTGACATGAAACAACCAATAAAAAGTTAGTTTCTCTTTTCTCTCTCTCTTTTCCTTTGTATCTCTTATATTTCTCAATAATGATCTATCTCTCTTTGTCTATTCCTCTCTCATTCAATCTCTATCTCCATCTCTCTCTCTCTCTCTATATATATATATATCTTTCTCTCTTTCTCTATCTTTTAGAGTTTCTATTTCTTCATTAGCCGATAAGCTACATATAGTGTGAGGTTTGAGCTTGAAACAAGTCTCACAGTTGCAAATCATTATTGAGTCATTGGAAAACAAGTTTTAGCTACCATTTAATGGTAAACCATCTGTTGTTTAATGGTAAAATCCTCTAAGATATTAGGTAAAAGCCTCCAAAATCTCACTTATCATATAAAAGTTAGATAAATATTGATTTGACAACTGGATGGGAACATTTTATTTCCATTTGAAGTATTTTTTGTCAATTTGATGACAACTTCTTTTTTCATTTGCAAAACAGATGTAGGAGTGCTAAATTATGGGACTAGAAAACTATGAAAACTTTTTTTAGATTGTTAGTGGTGTTGGTGGCTCTTTATGGGTGTGAAGTTTGGGGTGACAATACTTCAACAATGAAGTGGAGACAAATTGAAAGGCTGCAAAAACATCTAATCGCAAGTAACCTTAAAATAAAATTGTATGTTCCTTATGAGATTGTCCTAACTGAGGCTGGGGCCTTACCTGTGGAGGCATTGACTATGATTCGTTTACCCAAAATAAAATTGTTTGTTCCTTATGAGAACATGGAGCTGTCCCGTTGGCCCAAAATGGCAGCAGGAGAGATATTAAGTAGAAGGAAAAAACATGTGGATGAAGCAAAATAACAAGTGGTTGAGTAAATGGGGTGTCAACATTGATAATTGCCCAAATAACATTAAAACAATCAAAATGTTTGAGCATCAAAGCATGTGGGAAAAAAAGGGAGTCATCAAGTAAAAGAGAATATTACATCAAACACTTTAATCCCTCATATGACCATTCTCAAAAGAACTATATAGGAGCGGAAATAAAATGGAAAACAAAAATGGTAATTGTTCAACTAAGGACTAGGTCGCACCAACTGTGGTGTGAAACTGAAAGGTGGACGACACCTAAAGAAGAGTGGGCCGATAGAATATGCAGGTTTTGTACTTTAAAGCATGTTGAGACAAAATGACATTGCATCATGGAATGCACAACTTATATAGATATTCGGGTCAATTATATCAAGATTCTAAATGTGGACAATCTATACGGTCTGTTTGAGGCAAAAAAAATATCAAAAAGTGTCGATTACTTGATAAAAATATATAGTAGAAGATCCAAGATCAAGAAGGAAAGAGAACAAATAATTGCTGGGTGGTGGCTTCTGTTACAGACTATTGTTGTGTTCCTTTCCTCTGTTGTTCTATGGGTCCCATAGACTATTTGACTTCGTGGACGTGAATAAAAATCTCATTCAATCATTCAATCAAGTGATAGAATATGAAAAAGAAAAAAATCAATGACTTTGACATGAGGACGTCTTTTCTTTAATTACTAAAGCAGTTTGTTTTCCCGGACTAGAAATTTGTGAGCTTGCTATTGTCACATCCCTACCAGCCACCCCCATACTAAACAGTGTAGGTATGTAGGCCTAAAGGAATTAAAAAATATAGTAATGAAATGAAATGATCGGGAGGGACAAGAAACAGGTGGCAATACGGGCACCCATTAAATGGAATGAGACTAGCGATACAGGACAAGAGACCATGCGTGTATCAAGGAACAGAGACTAGATGTGAAGGTGTTGCGCTGAGGAACGACACCCAACCATTTTTCAGGCAGTCTTCACGTGAAGGAACAGACCAAGAATAAGGTGTGCAAAAGAAGAGGGTATGGTACAGGAGAAAGAAAAGGGGTGTCCATGCCATGGCGACCCATTTTTTGGCGCGGAAATGGCGGGTAGCGGGGAAAACTAGCACACAGGGCGTACTTTAAACCCTCACGACATCCCCACAGCTACTCATTCAAGTCTGGTTGGAAGGAAAAGAATGCATAGGATGGCGTGAAAGGGAATGCAGATAGAGAAAATGCACGAGGAAGAAAGAAATTTGCGAGGAGGGGGGCATTTGAATCGCAGGGGAGAGAGGAAGAGCGAAGAGTTGTAGGGAAATAAAGAGAATAAGGAGAAAGGAGACGTTCAGTGGAGAGCAAGGGGTATGGACGTCCGCCAAAGAATAAAGGATAGGTAGAGGAATTATAGATGCAGAGGTACCATAAAATGGGAGCTGAAGGAGCAGTGTCATACGAGACAACAGGGTAGATTTCAATGTATACTTCAGAAAGTCATCAATGTCATCCCTTAAAGCTGAGTACACTTCTTCACTGTTACTACCTTGAAATAGCATTTATTTTTGCAATATCGTCTCACAACTGAAATGAATTCGATATAATTGATTTGAGCTTATGTGAGAAATGGGGGTATTAACGTCTCACATTTCCCGAGGTTCTTGTCAAACCATTCATGTGCCAAGACAGGCTTTTCTTAAAGAAATCTTGCTAGACAATTCAGTTGCTTTGTGCATATCTTTACTTTGCATTATGTATTTGGGTAGCTTTTATTGCTTGAGGGGTTGGATCATGTTCATGCTACTTTGCATGAATCCTCCTCACGAATAAGTATGGTTGGATATGAATTTAAAATATAGGGAGTTGCATTTGGTATTTCTCAATGAACAATTAAGCTTGCTTAATTTGAAATATCATTAATGTCGGTTTAAGGGACATTGTAATTTGAGTTGTAAATCTACATTGAGAGTAACATGATCATATCAATGGAAAATAAAAGGAAGTTAAAAAAGAAAATTTGAATAAAAATATGTATCTAACTCTTAAGATAAATTAGAGATATGATAGGAGCTTTAATTTATGGTTGCATAATAATATAAGTGACAAGGATTTCATTTAATACCACTAGAATCACATTAAATTGAACAAATTCTTAATGTTGCAAATGGATACTATTGGTAACCCACTTTAAGATTCAAGAGTAGGGTATTTATATGATTGCATGATGTTTATTGACCTTTCAAGAATAAGAACCTCATATGGGAACTATCACGACTTTAGAGAATAGTAATAAGGTGGTATTGGGTAAGGGTATGCGCATTATTTACATACTCGGAATCGGAGAGTACTCGACAAGCCCAAATTTTTTGACTCGGGAAAGACTCGGAAAATACTCAGCAAATACTTGACAACTTAAAAAATATTAAAATATAATATATAACTTAATATATATAAAAAACTAATTATATTTTATATATATTAAAATATTTTATAACATTTAAAATTTTAATAATAAATATTTTAAAATTATATGATGTATAAAATATAATATATAATAATAAATATAATCTATGATTCTACAGTATATATTAAATAAAGTATTTATAATATTTTAAGATTTTATAATATATAAATTTTAAAATAGAATATATAATAATAAATATATTTATAATATATTTAAAATAGAATATATAATAATAAATATATTTACATTATATTTAGAATATATTTAAAATTTTAAACTATACAAATTTTATATAGTATAGACTATATAGATTTTATAGACTTTATAAAAAATTTAAACTTGAATAAAAAAAAATCACGAATCCTCTCGTTGCCTTAATTGGAGCGAGCTATTCTTGAAATTGTAAAAAAAAAAACATTCATCTACAAATTCGAGGGTTTAAAACCTTAATAAACCAGAGATTGTTCGGAAACGCGTCGGGTTTTTCTTGCTTTTTTTCCAGAGATGTTTTTCCTGCGTGTTTTCCAGACGTTTTTCTTGCATTTTTTCCAAAGGTGATTGTTTCTAGCAACGAATTGGCATTCTTTTCCATGAATATTCTGCTTAAAAAACCAATGATTAACTTAGCTACAGTAGCTCGCGAGTAAAGGTAGGAATTAATCGTTTCCACGAAAATCTGGAGATTAATCGGGTAATCGACGATTGATGAGCGATTATGTAATCTATGCGTATGTGTACCTACCAATCAAAAGACATTTAATATTTAATTTGATGGTGTCATTAAGATTGAGTTAAGAGATAAACTATATATAATCATATTATATAACATCTTTTGGTATCTTATTGCTTACCAATAAGGTTATATTTAGTTATATGTTGCAAGAGTGAATACTATATTTTGTGAATTGTACTATTTTAGAAGTATGGAGTTTCACCAAAAAGGTAAAGAGATTGAGATTATTTGGATGTTGATCCAATGGATATAGTGTTGTCAACCATCTAAAGTTGAATTGTGTATTGACTCTACTTAGACCAAATTTATAAGTATGGTGTTATGACTTTCAAAGTTCTAATAATGTTTGTATGGCCTTATAGAGACATGACATTCTAATTAATATGATCGTGATGATTGACCATATGATTTTGGGATTGGATGATGGAGTTTTGGAAGTGTATAACTTGTTTAATGTGGATGAGTCAACGTAATGGGATGACATGGATAATGAAGCTTCCCAATTTATTGACACTTGTTGTTCGGGGGTTCCTTGTAGATTATTGCAATACTAAAAAGGGTCAGGATTGCTAGCGATTGTGATCTCAGTGCCATTGTAGGGAAACTTTAAGCATTGATGGTAGGTGGATGGGATGACTTTCATGGCATGGATCCATGGTCAACCGAGGAGGAGATTGTAAGGGAGATCTAGGTCTAGGACTTGGAACGTGGTATCCAATGTTGCAAGCCCAACTTTGATTGGTATTGTTATGACGCCCTTGGAAGAACGCTCTTCATCATTATAGGCTATTATGAGAATGCTCTTTGTCGTGTCCACACAAGCTTCAAAGAAACCATTGGCCTTAACCAGTTTAAGGGTACAAATATTTAATCTTGCTCCACTGTCTACCAAGACTCGTTTGATTTTATGCTTATGAACAAAGACTTCTTGGTGCAAAGGATTGTTGTGAGTGGACTTTTGAGATAAATAGCCTTGGTCTGAAAAAAGTGACATGGTGAGTGTTGGCCAAGTTGCCCACCATTTCTTGGAAACGATTGACATCAAGGTCGGTTGGTACGGAGGTGTCTTGTAAAGCTTTGTCAACAGGTATTTTTTTAGTGGCAAATCTTCGCCAATTGGCGAATATTAGATATCAACCAAGTCGAAATTAGCGAATTCATCACACCCAACAGGGTGGCCAAATCGCCCAGATTTTATGAATTATCGGTCCAATGCATGGCCATTCGCCATCGATTTATTTTATGAGGCATATTTAAGTAATAAATTCATCATAACAAACTATGTGTTTCAAATGGACCGATTAATATTTTCACCTAGAATCTCAGAAGCATGTAATAGATCACCTTATTCGCCAATATTATTAAAACAACATTGTGTATCAAGACCCATTTTGCCAATTAAAATTTACAAATAGTTGCTTATGAGGACCCATTTTGCCAACTAAAATTTATAAATAGTTGCTTATGAGGACCCATTTCGCCAATAACATTAAAAAATTATTACATTTGAGGACACATTTCGCCAATTGCCATGACAACTCCATGCTAATTGTAGGGCCATGATCGCCCTGAAAATTACAATGTATGTGTTCCATCAAGGTTTGATTCGCCCAACACTTAAATGTCGTTGTATGATAACGCGGGATTTGCCAAATTTCTAATATACCATTTAAAAATCCTGCAGAATTCGCCAAATATGGATTGATACAAATACAATCGAAACTATCATTTATTCTTACACATTTTGTTCAGTTCTGAACTTGTGAGAACTCGATTCAAAAGTTGGACTTGGATCATTGAAGTTGATTGTTTGGACTTGGAACATTGAAGTTGATCATAAACAAGTTACAAACTTACAACATAAGCATTCCTGCATTAACGAATAACAAGTTAGTGAAAACCTAAACTAAAGGTGAGTGATCATTTCTTCATAGTGTTATAAGATTTCTTTATCTCTTTTCCATTCTTGCTTCAATCTTAGAGATGATATTGATGAGTAGGGAATGGGATCTATATTCTTTGTCCTTCTTAAACAAGAAGACATTTTTTCCAGCTTTTATTCAAAGTGAGATCAAGATGTCAAGCAGCAAGTGCAACAAGGGTAAGACTCCTCAGGGTGGTGAAGGGACTGGGAGGCCATCAAAACACACAAAACGTAGAGTCACCATACAGTCTTACTTTGGAATTGACAATCCTATTGATCCATCAGATCGATGGAGCTACATCATCAACTTTTCCACCAGATATTAATGAAGAAGGCATTCACAATACCTCACTATGATTGGAAGATGGGATTGTCATTGAGTTAAGTGAGTCAACTTAGGATGGCAATACCACAGAAGATGTTCCAAGGGATACCCTAGTTAGCCAGAATGAGATAATTGACTTGGATGAAAATTCTGGGGCTGTAGATCATGTTGGTAACAAAAAAAGAAAAGGCAAATAAAAATTGGAGTGCGAATGGGAAATGACAATGAATTTTCAGCTTGATTGGGTGTCAAAGTGCTCATTCATTAAAATAGTGGAGAAAGTAAACAAAGATGAACCTCAAATAGAATGCAAGTGTATGATTTGTAGTTGGAAATGTAAAAGAGACAAGAAGTTGCAGCTAAAGCTTGACACTATAAAAAAACATATCAGTAAAGTTTATGAAAAACAAATTATAGACGGAAAGCAACAATCAATAGTACGATGGAAATCAAAGGAAGAATGTCTTCATATTAAGTATTATGTTGAATATGAAGAGCATAAGCAAAGAATGTCGAAGCTTGCTACATGTGGAGGTACAATTGAGGCTCAATTTGGAAAAGTAATGGAAGGAGTACAATTGGCAAAAATTGTTCAAATGAGTGTTGTTTTTCATATTTTGTCTAGAGGGCGTCTTATGATAGACTACCCAAAATATTTAATTTATTATCTTTTTGGGTGTTCCTCACTTTCCTAGCGCACATTGGTCCGTAAATGTTGGATGAGAATGGGCAAGCTGTCTTGCTGCAGTGGAAAAAAAAGATTTAAAGGAGAAAGTAAAAGAGTCAAACTTCATTGCATTATCTTTAGATGAAGTTACTACGGTAGATAATACTTCTTGGGTTTGTATGCATGAGTATATTGTAAAACATGTCCGCCAAACTCATCTTCTCTATGTTCATAAAATAAAGGACAGTTCAGCATTGCAAAATCTATTTGAACTATTCAAGAAATCTTTGAATAAAATTGTAGGTATGGATGACTTGACAATTGGCAAAAAGTTGGTGCGTGTAGGAGTTGATGGAGCTACAGTAATGCAAGTTCACATGATTGGTGTTTACACAAAGTTACAAACTACTTGTGCACCATACATGCTTGACATTCACTGCATGACCCATAGAATGAATTTAACATTTAAAATTTTAAACAAGTATCCTACAGTATCAAAAGTTGAAAATCTAATCTATGAGCTCTACACATACTTTTGGCAAAGTCCCAAACATTTCATAGAATTTCAAAATTTTGCTAAGGGAATAATAATAGAAAACAAGCTTTTCAAGAATGTTGATACAAGATGGATCTCCTTGCATGGACCAACGCAACGAGTTCTTTCAAAATATCGATCCTTGATTGGAGTAATGTATGAGCATTGCAACACAATAGGCAAAGCTCTTGACCTCTTACATAGGTTAAGTGATATAGAGACACTCTTGACTTTAGCTAGTCTTCTCCCCATGTTGGATGAAATGAACAATCTTGTGAAAAAAGTCAAAGACAAAACTATGTATATCAATGAATATACCAAACTACATAGAATGATATGCATGGCCCTCGATAATCTATATCTAGAGCTAACTTTTGAAAACCCAAATTTTTTAAGCTGGCAAAACATTTCAGATTTGAACCATCATGAAAACTATTTACATTTTAATGCAAGTGGGCACTTATATGTCTGTGTATGTGGATTTGAAATACCAATGTACCATTGTACGACAATCAGGTGCTCTAAAGTACCTATTACAAAAAAAGCTTTTAACGACATTGTTAAATCTATTAGTGATAGTTTGAAGGAAATTACAAAATATTTTTCCACAAAGATTTATAATAGATTCCCTCAAGAAGAAATACTTGAAGCCTTGGCTATTATGTATCCTCAATGTTGGATTCAAAGCAACCAAGATAGCCCAAGCTATTTTCATGATAAAGTAAATATCTTGACCGAATTATAAAGCGTAAAATATAATGAGCAGACAATAGAAATAATTATAAATGGAAATAAGCTTAGACAACAATGCAAGCATTTTGCAAGAAGTATGATGGACTAGTTTGATTCCATGGATAAGTCCTTTGAACCAAGATCAATAACAAAGGCTTGGACAACCTTAGGTTAGAGTGAAATATTGCATAGTTCAATATCAGAATATTTCAAACTTGCTGATTTATGTCAAACAATGATATTGGGATCAGTGGAGGATGAGAGAGCTTTTAGTTCATTGACGTTTTTGAAATCAAAGATAAGAAATAAAGTAGACAAGAATTTGGAAAATGCTTGAGGGTGAAAGGAATTGCGTATAATGTCAAAAAAATTTCCTTTTGAAAGGGCACTCACATTCTGGAGGTCCATATGTGAAAAAAGATGCTTGTGCAACACTTCAAACACTGATAGTGGTGGCATTGGCAATGGGATAAATGACAATGACTCAATGAATGTTGAATTTGAGATGTAGGGCAAAGAAAATGAAGACCAGACTCGGAATCAAGATGACTCTTTTAGTTTTTCTCAATTTGAACGGTAGTTTGAAGACCCTGACTTGATTTGGGAAATGGAAGTTAATTAGCAGTTTTTAGGTATTTATACTGCACTTCATTCAAATCATATTCCAAACTGTAGTTGATGATATTTTATATTGTATTCCATGAAATTGTGAATCATTGCACTTCATGGTATTTTATTTTATATTGCACTTGGTGAATCATATTCCAAACTGTAGTTGATGATATTTTATATTGTATTCCATGAAATTGTGATATTTTATATTTTATATTGTATTCCACAATATTGAATTTGATTGTGATTTTGCATCATTTTCACAATTTATGAATTATTTTGATCAACGCCTTATTCACAACTGTGTCAAAAAATAAAATATACTCCTACAATAGACCAACTCATAATCGTGGCTTCTTATAACTTCACTGCCTTACAATGAGAAACCAAGAAGAGAACAACACTTAGTGGAATGGTTCAGACCAACAAGCTTTAGATTCAACCATATACGAATGTTGAGAAAAATAAAATTGCTCCATTACATATGATTGGACCACTAAGATAAGGATGCATGATTCTCAAAGGAACTACAATCATTTTGTAGACTACTTTTTGGCTCAATTGCATCCTTATCTTAGTGGTCCAATCATATACTAGAGCCATTTTCTTTTCCTCGACATTCATATAGGGTTGAATCTGAAGCTTGTTGGTCTGAAATATTCCACTAAGTATTGTTCTTTGCTTGGTTTCTCATTGTAAGGCGGTGAGGTTATAAGAAGCCATGACTATGAGTTGGTCTATTGTAGATATTCATTTTTTGGCTCAGTTGCGAATGAGGCACTGACCAAAATAATTCATAAATTGTGAAAAAAGATGCAAAATCACATATCAAATTCAATATCATGGAATACAATATAAAATATAACAATTTCATGGAATACAATATAAAACATCATCAACTATAGTTTGGAATATGATTCATGAAGTGCAATATAAAATAAAATATCATGAAGTGCAATGATTCACAATTTCATGGAATACAATATAAAATATCATCAATTACAGTTTAGAATATGATTCATGAAGTGCAATATAAATACCTAAAAACTGCTAATTCACTTTTATTTTCCAAATCAAGTCATGGTCTTCAAACTGACGTTCAACTTGAGAAAAAGTAAAAGAATTGTCTTGATTCTGAGTCTAGTCTCCATTTTCTTCGCCCTACGTCTCAAATTTAACATTCATTGTCATTGTCATTTGTCCCACTGCCAGTGCCACCACCACTAGCATTTGAAGTATTACACAACCCTCTTCTTTTGCATATAGACCTCCAGATTGTGAGTGCCCTTTCAAAAGGAAAAGTTTTAACATTATACGTAGTTCCTTTCACCCTCAATCTTTTTGCATATTCTTGTCTAATTTGTTTCTTATCTTTGATTTCAAAAACGCCAATGAACTAAAAAACTCTCTCTCATCCTTCAACAACTCCAATATCATTGTTTGACATAAATCAACAAGTTTGAAATATTTTGATATCGAAACTATGCAATATTTCACTCTGACCTAAGGTTGTTCAAGCCTTTGTTATTGATCCCGATTCAAAGGGCTTCTCCATGGAATCAAACTAGTCCATCATACTTCTTGCAAAACACTTACATTGTTGTCTAAGCTTATCTCCATTTATAATTCCTTCTATTGTTTTCTCATTGTATTTTACACTTTTTGAAAAGTGTTCGATCAAGATATTTACTTTATCTTGAAAAGAGCTTGGGCTATCTCGACTGCCTTAAATCCAAAATTGAGGATACACAATAGCCATGACTTCAAGTATTTCTTCTGAAATGAATATAGAAAAAGATTTTGTAATTTCCTTTAAATTATCACTAACAGATTTAACAATGATGTTAAAAGCTTCCTTTGTAATAAGTACTTCTCTAATAGAGCATCTGAATATCATACAATGGTACATTGGTATCTCAAATCCTTGTACATGGACACGTAAGTGCTCGCTTGCATTAAACTGTAAATAGTTTTCAGGATGATTCAAATCTAAAATTTTTTGTCAGCTTAAAATTTTTGGGCTTTTAGAAGTTAGCTCTAGATATAGATTATCGAGGGCCATGCATATCATTCTACATAGTTTGGTATATTCATTGATATACATAATTTTGTTGCGGGATTTTTTCACAAGATTGTTCATTTCATCCAACATGGGGAGAAGATTGGCTAAAGTCAAGAGTGGCTCTATATCACTTAACCTGTGTAAGAGGTTAGGAGTTTTTGCCTACTGTGTTGCGATGCTCGTACATTACTCTAACCAAGGATCAATATTCTGAAAGAACTCGTTGCGTTGGTCCATGCAAGGAGATCCATCTAGTATCAACATCCTTGAGAAACTTGTTTCTTGCTGTTATTCCTTTAGCAAAATTTTAAAATTCCACAAAACGTTTGGGATTTCAACAAAAGTATGCGTAGAGCTCGCAGATTAGATTTTCAACTATTGGTACTGTAGGATACTTGCTTACAATTCTAAATGCTAAATTCATTTTGTGGGTTATGAAGTGAATGCCAAGCATGTATGGTGCACAAGTAGTTTGTAACTTTGTGTAAACACCAGTCTTGTGACCTTGCATTATTGCAGCTCCATAAGCTCCTACACACACCAACTTTTTGCCAATTATCAAGTCATCCATACCTACAATTTCATTCAAAGATTTTTTGATTAGTTCAAATAGATTTTGCGATATTGAACTGTCCTTCATTTTAGAACACAGAGAAGATGAGCTTGGTGGACATGTTTTATAGTATACACATGCATATAGACCCAAGAAGTATTATCTATTGCAGTAACTTCATCTAAAGATAATGCAATGAAGTTTGACTCTTTTATTTTCTCCTTTAAATCTTGCTTTTTCACTGCAGCAAGATGACTTGCCCATTCCCATCCAACATTTATTGACCAATGTGCACTAGGAAAGTGAGGAACACCCAAAAAGATAATAAATTAAAATATTTTGGGTAGTTTGTCATAGGATGCCCTCTGGACAAAATATGAAAAACAACACTCATTTGAACAATTTTTGCCAGTAGTGCTCCTTCCATTACTTTTCCAAATTAAGCCTCAATTGTACCTCAACATGCAACAAGCTTCGATATTCTTTTCTTATACTCTTCATATTCCATGACATACTTAACATGAAAACATTCTTCCTTTGATTTTCATCGTATTACTAATTGTTATTTTTCGTCTATGATTTGTTTTTCATAAACTTTATCGATATGCTTTTCTATAGTGTCAAACTTTAGCTGCAACTTCTTGTCTCTTTTACATTTCCAACTACAAATCATACACTTGCATTTTTTTGGAGGTTCATCTTTGTTTGCTTTCTCCACTGCTTCAATGAATGGATACTTTGACACCCAATCAAGCTGAAAATTCCTTGTCATTTCCCACTCACGCCCTGTTTTTTATTTGTCTTTTTTTTCTTGCTACCAACATCATCGACAACCCCAAAATTTTCATCCAAGTCAATTATCTCATTCTAGCTAACTAGGGTATCCCTTGGAACATCTTTTGTGGTATTGCCATCCTCATTTGACTCATTAAACCCAATGGCAATCCCACCTTCTGGTGGCGGTGAGGTATTGTGAATTCCTTTTTTAATTAATATTTGGTGGAAAAGTTGATGATGTAGCTCCATCTTGATTTGATGGATCAAAAGCATTGCCAATTCCAAAGTAAAACTGTATGGTAACTCTATGTTTTGAGTGTTTTGATGGCCTCTCAATCCCTTCACCACCCTGAGGAGTCTTACCCTTGTTGCACTTGCTGCTCGACATCTTGATCTCTCACTTCGAATAAAAGCTAGAAAAAAATGTCTTATTGTTTAAGAAGGATAGACAATATAAATCCCAATCCCTACTCAATATCATCTTTAAGATTGAAGCAATAATGGAAAAGAGATAAAGAAATCCTGTAACACTATGAAGAAATGATCACTCACCTTTAAGTTTAGGTTTTCACTGACTTGCTATTCATTAATGCAGGAATGCTTGTGTTGTAAGTTTGTAACTTTCCTACGATCAACTTCAAGGTTCCAAGTCCAACTTCCGAATTGAGAGCTCACAAGTTTAGAACTAAACAAAATATGTAAGAATAAATGATAGTTTCGATTGTATTTATATCAATCCATATTTGACAAATTTTGGGGGATTTTTAAATGGTATATTAAAATTTGGCGAACTTCGCATGACTATACAACGATACATTTAAGTGTTAGGTGAATCAAACCTCAACGAAACACATACATTATAATTTTCAAAGCGATTATGGCCCTACAATTAGCATGGAGGTGTCATAGAAATTGGAGAAATGTGTCCTCAAATGTAATTATTTTTTAATGTTATTGGTGAAATGGGTCCTCATAAGCAACTATTTATAAATTTTAATTGTCGAAATGGGTCTTGATACACAATGTTGTTTTAATACTATTGGTGAATATGTAGGTTATTTATTACATGCTTTCAAGACTCCAGGCGAAAATATTAATGGATCCATTTGAAACACATAGTTTGTTATGGCGAATTTATTACTTAAATATGCTTCATAAAATAAATCGATAGCGAATGGCCCCATGCATTGGACCGATAATTCATAAAATCCGGGTGATTTAGCCACTCTGCTGGGTGCAATTAATTCTCCAATTTCGACTTGGCTAATATCGAATATTCACCAATTGGCAAAGATTCGCCACTAAAAAAATTATGTTGACAAAGCTTTACAAGATACCTCCGTACCAACCAACCTTGATGTCAATCATTTCCAAGAAATGGTGGGCTACTTGGCCAACACCCACCATGTCACTTTTTCAAACCAAGACTATTCATCTCAAAAGTCCACTTAGAACGATCCTTTGCACCTAGAAGTCTTCGTTCTTAAGCAAAAACTTAGACAAGTCTTAGTAGATGATGGAGCATGATTAAATATTTGCACCCTTAAACTAGTTAAGGCATTGGGTCTCTCTAAAGCTTGTGTGGACACGACAAAGAGCATTATCATGAAAGCATATGATGATGAAAAGCGTTCTTCCAAGGGTGTCATAACAATACCATTCAGAGTTGGGCCTACAATATTGGATACCACATTCCAAGTCTTGGACCTAGATCTCCCTTACAATCTCCTCCTCAGTCAATCGTGGATCCATGCTATGAAAGCCATCCCATCCACCTACCATCAATGCCTAAAGTTTCCCTACAATGGCATTGAGATCACAATCGCTAGTGATCCTTACCCTTTTCAATATTGCAATAATCTACGAGGAACCCCTGAACAACAAGTGCCAATAAATTGGGAAGCTTCATCATTCGCATCATCCCATTACGTTGACCCATCCACATTAAACAAGGCATGCACTTCCAAAACTCCATCATCCGATCCCAAAATCCAGGTCCAAGACAAGGGGTGTGTTGAGTATCATATGAAGACATCTTATTATGTTAGCAAGCTTCGTCTCCCAAGTCATATGGTAAACCGTCAGTAGTCAAGAGAGAATCTATGGTCACTATTCAAGTATCTCCAATGACAACATTCACAAAATGGGGAGAACTAAGGAAGCCATCAATGAAGAAGATGTGACCACCTGGCTATATAGAGAAGAAGAAGAAGCCATCAAACCCAAGCAAATTCCAACTGAACAGTATGGAAAATGTTTTGAAATCATGAAGAGCAAAGGTTATGGACACAGTGGGCTTGGCTTGAACAAAACTAGGATGACAAAACCTTTGCTAGTGTCTAAGCTACCAAAGGGCTTGGGGCTAGGGTTTAAACCAATAAAGATAGGCGCTCCTAGTACTAAGGTGCTTTCGAGTGAGGAAGTGAGTGCTTCAAAGGATATTGAGACACCTGAGACCCCTGAGACGAGGATTTTCTAACCTGCTTTGCAAATATTGACAAGGTTAGTTAGGGGTGGGTTTACTTCTATTCTTAGTTATGGTTTTTAACTTTAGTTTGCAAAAGTTCATAAAATAAATGTCTCTTAAATTCAATGTTTTTTACCCCATATTTAGCTCGGGGGCAACCAAGTCCCACTCCCATTGTTCATCCAAATATTCTTCTAGCAACGTGGATTCATTTTATGAAAATGTGCCACTTGGTAATCCAATACCCATCACTAATTTCACTTAAGGTGTTTTGATTCATTGTTGAACTTGAAGAATGCCCTTGTGTACCATTACCAAAAGGCATAATGCCATGATTTGTTTCCTTGGTTCCCTTACCTTGCATACTCTAGATGCAGAGTTTGATAAGTTGTTGCTACCTATCCTTTAACAATTTCATCTCATTGAAAAATTCCTATTGTGTCATCATATAACACTTTTTCTTCCTCTATTCCCTTTATTGATGCCTCATCTCTTGGTCACTTTCTAACATGGAGTAAAGATGTTTAATGTTTTTGGTTTTCTTTATTTTTTAAATACTAATGATGTTTCCCATGGGCTAGATTGATCTTGGTGTTGAGCTCTAATAATATTTTAAATACGTATGCTAAAACATTAAAAAAAAAAAAATCTAGAAAAATAATTACAACCAAAAGACAAACCTATAACTATTATGTTCAATAGATTTTTTTAATTTTTTGTTATAACTACTCTCCTTTCCCAACATACCTCAATCAAAGGCAAGACATCCCTCAAATGTTGGCAGTGGTTGGTTATTAGCTCACAAATCAATCCCTCAAATTAAAACAAACAATTGGTAGGTTGTAGGCCAATAAAATTGCTAAAGTGGAATCATTCGAAATCAGACATAGATAAAGTAGGTTGGTGCTAAAGGAAAAAATAGATAATAGATTTTTATTGAAAAAGCTGCTATAAACAACAAGGTGGCATGATGAATGTGACAAGCCGTGATTACTCAAAATTAATCATAGTAGATTAATGCTACTATAAATGGATTTATGCAACAAAATATTGGAATATGAAGGTTTTGTATGTTTTTGATTAAGATAAGTAGGGGAAGAGCCCCCAACCCTTATAGAGCAAAACAAACCAGAGCTGCATTGTACAAGCAAAACAAACTAAAACCGAGGAAACAATAGAAAATAACTACCAAAAAAAGTACAAGCAACACTGAAGAACCAAGGGAATAGCAACATGACAAAAATAACAACCCAAACAAAACAGGAAATACTAATAAAGAGTATTTTAGTTGGCATCTGTCAAGTCCATGGTTTCTTATCGTTTATGAGCACTTCGAGAACCTTTCTTCTCCTTCTTTGAAATATCATCCCACCCCTTTGCCATTCTCGTTGTCTTCTTCTTGTCTAGTTTTTTTGCAACCATCACCACTTCCACCACAATCTTTCTCATCAGACCGTCGATAATCTTAACCATTTTAATCAAAGCTTGCTCTAGGAAGGCTTTGTATGTTGTTAACAAGTTGCATCGTAAATATTATGTCATTATAAAATATTGTAATTATTCAAGAGAATTAATAATTAAATATGGAGTCTTCTAAGGCTAGGTTTTTCCCACTTTGAGTGTTTTCCCAAAATATATCTAAGTCAATCTTGATGTGTTCTAGTTTTATGTGTCTATGTTCTGTTGGCGTTTCAAATCGCACCTCTGGAATGCGTTCTAGAAACGGACAACTATGTGCAGTAAACTACTCTTCGAATTAGGAGGGGAAGCTCCCTCTTTTGCTGAGTTGCATAAAGAAAAGTAATCTAAACTTAATTACGCCTATCTTTTTGGTTCAGCTGCGAGAACGCAAGGTTATAGAACACTAGATGTTGCGGCTGAGTTTTTCCCTTTAATGAAACTAGACAGCTACAACTTAACCTACGCTTAAAACGTTTCCACCCTCTCAAGTAAACGCAGAGCAAGAGAGTTTGGAAATGGACGAGTATGATTTTTGACAAATATACTTAAATAAACTATTCTTCAACACATGTTTTATGGCAAACTGAAAAAGAGATCATAAAAGTATTACGAAAATACGAGACTTTTATTTCAAGGCAGACAATGCACGCTCAAGATTTTATTTACTCATATTTCTAGCACAAAACAAATGGATGAAAACTTGAGATGTTTATATCAAGGTAGACAAAGCACACTCAAGATTTTATTTACTCAAGTTTCTGGAACAAGGATTACAATTTCGAGACAGCAAGTTGTAGCAACACGCTTGCAACATGCGATCAACCTAACTATAATCAACACTACACATGAACTAAACAAGTATTTGCAGCTAAAGAGGCATGCAAACTTGTTCCTTACACAAAGTGAACAATACTGAACGATAACAAAGAGAAGGTACTATGACACTTATGTCTTGTTATCACAAGCACGGTTAAACTAAAATGAGCAAACACTGCTCTTATTTATAACTAAGCAGAGGAGTAGGAAACCCTAAAATCTCCTTGCTTTTACAACTACTGCTTGCCAACATGCAAGCTTTATTTCTAAATCTAGAAGAGATTAAAACATCTAAACCTTAGAAAGCTTTTAAAAAGGAAAGTGCCAACTCGTGACAACTTGTTACAATATTTTCTTTCTATCCTCGAAGAAATGGAAAAGATTTGAGACAAGAATAGAAAGAAAGCATGGAAGATGCTTCTAGAAGAAAGCAGATTTAAAGCTCGATCACATCCGCTAAAAAGCGGGCAACTTCATTTGAAGTAGGAGTGTTGATGCTATTAATAGCAAAATGCCGCTTTTCCAAGATTTCTTCGCTATCTGTAATTGATTTCCAGAAATCTTCACTCTCATTGGCTGCTTTCTCGAACCTTGCTGACATCATGGAAATCATCATCATTCTCCCAACACTGCCCTCGCTGCCATGCAAAATGCTCTGAAACTCAGCTTGGACTATGTCAAGCCCAATTTAAGAACCATCCTCAAGGCAATACTGACAAGGAATTGCTGCAACTACTTCTTTGATGAACCTAAGAGCATCAACAACTCTTTGTTTATATGCTGCAAACTCCTCAGATATTTTGACATATGTGTTCACCTTGAAAGATGACTTTCTTTCCACTCCAGGATTTGTCTTTTATGTTCTCTTGCCATTGTAGACCCACAAGCCATCTCTAAATCTGCAATTATGATTTCGTGCATAGGCTTGAACTCGGCTATCAGCTGTTCAAAATCCTAGATTCCTTGACGTAAATCATGAGCCTTGTATCTTAACTGGGAGACTTGTGTCAGGACCTCTTTTCCTCTATTGATGATCTCTTCAACCCACTCATTAGTTTGTTTACCACAAATAACTAACTGCCTTAATTGCTGCTGATCAGCTGGTGTTTCTAAGACTTGAGGCAGCAACTGAGTTGTTTGTGAGGTGCCTTGGATAAGATTTGATATACATAATCGGAGTTGACGATTTTCAGCCTTAAGGGCTACCTTGTCTTCTCCATCCTTTTGCACTCTTTCTTGAATATTTTTTGTTACCATTTTAAACAAACTTATATCAGCATGTCGAGTACTTTTACCAAGGTTCGCTTTGACCATGATAAAATCGTCAACATCCACCTCATCTCTAATTTTGTCTTCAAGAGGCGTAGCTGTCTCCATGACCATTTCACCCTTGAGATTCCTCTCAAAATGCATTTGTTTCTTGGCCTTCTTCTTGGGTGTTTCTTGGTATATGCTAAGGTCATCAACATTCACCTGATACGAAAGTCTTCTTCTTGTCCTTCCCAAGGAGCTCTCAAGCCAAGATGTAGTATTTCTATTAACATCCAAGGGAGGAGTGATTGTAACATTGACCTCTATCTCCTCGTCTTCCAAATCAATGTGAATTGGCAAAGACCTAGGAGATGGTAGTGTTTCTTGTATTAAAGGTTCATCATGTTGCACTTCTTCCTGAAGTATGGGCTCTGGTTGAGGAACTTCTGTTTCAGCTGTAGGCTGCTCCTGTATAACAATCCCTGTATAATCCGACCTCCTTTTAGCACTCTTTGCTAATCTACTGCCCTTTGTGACCTCTTGAGACTGAACTTTTTCTTTGTTCTTTGGTTGCACTCTTGAAGAAGAGGAAAGAGATGAATGTTTCTTTGGCGGCTCTGCTACTGGAATAGACTCCCTTTTCTTTAGAATCAAGAAAGTCTTACTGTACTCTACCACTTGTCTTGTCCTTTCTTCCACTGTGATGCATTCTTTATGAGCCCAGTTGACCTGTGGAAGAGGTTGCTGCTCAACCTTATTTCTTATATAAGTTGGAAGAATTACATCTCCATCATCATCTGACAGCCCTTCAATATCTTCTGATAAGCAATCTTTCATCTGATGAAGGGTTAACCTACTATGACTTCGCCTTCACACCTCATACTCATCCTTGCAATTAGCCCAAAAGTCTTCAAGTGCGGTTGTATGAGCAAGGTTTTGACCAAGTCTAGATGCATAGAAGCCATGGGGATCATATAATCGTCTCTCGCTGAAAGGCTTGAGACCAAACTTATCTAACTCGTTACCCATTAGTTTAGCTTCTACGGATGATCTACATGAGTAAATGCCTAAAGCGAAAGGAAAGCTGAAGGCTGGTTTCTTTTTGTTACGCAGATGGGTATGAACATTTGAAATCTGCTTGAAGAATTCCATGCATACTACCTCATCCGATGGATACCTCGGTAACATGAGTGGAGCTCCTGAATAACCGTACACCCTTAGGTAAGTGAAAGTGGTAAACTGAATAAAACAATCTGCCCATTTTGATATTGCAGCCCTGGCAATGGATGAGATGCGAACATGTAGCTCGTTGTCCAGGTCCCGCACTGTATAAATCAAGAATGCTTCATTCACCATTTTGTAATGACATGATGCAGTAGTGAACTCCAGCTGAGTATAGTAGTTATAGACATGTTGAACATTCAAAGAACCCTCTGTGTTTAACCCTCTGAATTTACCTTGATAGGCAACCAAATAGACTAGGTAGGAGACCATGTGAAATGCATGTCTATGAAAATACTCAGTTATCTGATGATGTAAGCAGTCACTGATCAATGTAGGCCAGTCATAGAACTCTGTCTTTTTCATTATATGAGGTATCACATAGAACATCCAAGGCTGAAACCTTGTTGCATCGGCTTGACCCGTGACTCGATTGAGTAGGGTTATTATGATGGCGAATTCCTCTTTGAATTGTCCTCTTCCGACATCCTTTGGCAATGTAGAATGTTTCTCTTTGAGCCACCTGTGTGCAATCTTCTTGCTGTATTTATCTTGATGTTCTTCCCATATCCTTTCACATTCTTCCACGTTGATAGTGACGCTTCCAGGCCATGGTGGAATGGACAAACATTTCTCAATCATATCTGGTTTTAGGCTGCAAATGATTCTCCCATCAACTGACTGTATCTCCCTTGTAGCTGGATTGTAATGCTTGATGCAAGCAATTATGAACTCTAAGCTCTGTACTGAGAAAGGTATGGATGCCGCTGCAAGAAGGCCTGAATGGGCGAGATGCCTGATGGTGGTATTGCCTGCATCTTCTAAAGGACGTATATTGAACACTGGCTTGATGTGATGCAAGTCTGTTTTAGCTGTTTCAATGAAATCGTGGTAAAGAATTGATTTGGTCTTGAACTCTGCAAGAGTGTATTCCATTCTGAAAGACTTGAAGATTGACAGTAAACACGCCTAGGTTCAGACAAATTTTGACAAACTTTCTAAATTTAGCTTGCTGATTTTTCTTCCTCCAATGGACGAATTTTTGAGTTTTATTCTGAGATATGGGTTTTGACTAGAATTACGTTACAAGCCAACCCAGATCGCCCGTTTTTGAAAATATGGAGTGGAGACTGAAAAAGCGACAAACCCTAATTTTCCCCAAAAAAGCAGAAAAAAGTTGACATCTGGGTATTGTTCTTGAGCATAATCTGAATGGACCCAGTAGATTAGATTTTGAAAACCTTGGCTTCTGACTGAAAAAGCAACAACTTTTAGTTTCTCTGAAAAAGCTGAGGTATGGGTTTTGTCTAGAAGAAGGTTTAGCATAGACCCAGAAGACTAGAAATGGATGAATATGAAGTTTTCCCTGACATGCAAAATAAAAGCAATTGCTGCAACTTAGAGAGAAATATTCAACAATTTGTCTAGAAGATAGAACAAAAATGGATCAACTTGTTGAAATTTGATAATATAGGCCTTCTCCTTCTTAAATTCGATGTTCTTGATGAGAAAATATGAAAGAGGAGGTCTTCTTTGATTGCTGATCTGAAAATATATGAGAAACCAGCAAGTTAGGGTTATTGAATCTTGAAAAACATAGGTTTGAAGCTGCTGCTCTGTTTCTCTTTGAAGGTACCTACAAGAAAATATAAAAATAATACATAGAGGTGTCTTTAAATAAGTTTTTGCTTTGAAAACAGCTTCTCAAACCCTAATTTTGTAGAAACCCTAAACCTAATGCATGCCTTGAGGAAAGGCGTATTTCCCTTCACTTGAAAATTTTGAAACTTTGGAAAAATAAACTAAGGCATGAAAGAATAGGTGTCCTTCTTGAGGTATGGCACCCAATTTCCCCAGACTTAGCCAAATTTCTGTCGTTTTCAACTTTTGTTCACTTTCTGACCTTGCTTCAACTCTGTCTCCCGGCCTCTGGATTTATCCGAAGAGTGAACTGATTCTTTCATTGCGGAGCCTGATCATATCTAACAACTTTGTTCTGGAGACGTCATTTGCTAAAAGCTTCATTTACCCCTTCAAAATGTCAGGTGCCTATCCTTGATAAGGGCGCCCATTTCTTCCAGTGTTAACCATTTTCATGATCTTCAATTTTTATGCTTATCTTCTGACCTTCAGATGATTTCACTATTCCGGGTGTTGTACTTGTTAGATTGACTGTCTATTGAGTTCACTGGATAGCTGAGATGAATCTGGAAGGGGTCTTCTGGATCACTTGTTTTCGGAAACTGACTTTTGGTGGCCTTAAACCCTAGGCGCCCTTCTCCTTCAGGGGCACCCATAGCTTCCAGTGTTAGTTTTTTATTTTGAATTTTCATTGTTGCTTTCCACTTTCTGCCATTTCTCACACTTTTTCTCCTCTGTTTGCCCGACGATATGTGATGACTGTTGACTCTGACGGACGAGCTGACGGATTCGTTGGAGAGCTGGATCCAGTCTGAGGAAGTTATGCTGGAGAAGTCTTCAGCAAATTTGACCATCTGCTATCTCCAAAGTTTGGGCGCCCTTCTTGAAGTATGGCGCCTAGCTTCTCCAGAGTTAGATTTTCTTCTGTGTTCTTCATCTTCAGTCTTCAAAATCTCTCTCCGTGACTCCTGTTCGTCTTGAATTTGCCAGTGACTAGATGATCCGACGAGCATGCCAAATGATTCGTTGCGGAGCTGGGGTGATTCTGAGCAACATTGACCTGGAGATGAAAATCCTAATTTTGGCTTTTGGCCTCTTGAAAAGCTGGGCACCTTTCTCCTTCAGGGGCGCCCATTGTTGGCAGTGTTAGAAAATTTTATCAGTTTTTCAATTCATACCTTGTAACACGTGTTTCCATTACCTTTGGCTGTCAAAATTGAAAATTTTCTAAGGCATGGAAACATGGGCGCTTGAAATCTCCAGACTTAGATAAAATTTGATATTTTTCATTTTTTTAACTTCCTCAATTTGTTCTTCGTTTCTCGTGCACATTGTTCATCGACAGTCTCTGTTTTGATGCCCGAACTTTTGATTCTGACACTTGGCAGCTGGCTGACTTCCATGAATGACCTTGGATCTCCAAAGCGGCTTCTAAAAAAGCAGAATAGACCCAGTAGAGTAAAACTGACCTTTTTGTGATTCTGACTGCACCAGTCTAATGAGGAAGTATTTTAAACCAATCAAAATCAATCTTGACCCTAACGGCCAAACTTTCTATTTTTAGAAAATTTTACAAGTATCCATTTCGTAAGAAACCCAGAAAAACCCAGAAAAAGTTTCTATTTTTAGAAAACTGCTAAAAATAGAAATTTTCCTAAAATTTAGGGATAAAAAAGTAAAAACTGAAGTCTGGGTATTGTAGGTTTGATCTTTTTAGACCGACCTAGATTGTCAGATTTACAAAATTTTAAGTTTTATGATCCCCATGCAAGACATGCAGATCCCCATTTTGACCTTTTCTGACAGATTTAACAGTATCTTGACTCAATTCTTCAAAATGCTTAAGTGTAGCGAAAATTTTAATTTGGGGTACAACATGTTCAGAGCAAGTTGCACAGTTAAATAGTCCTTCATTGGACCCTTCTACCATAATTGCATCAATTTATATCAAAGCATAATGTTCAAAGCTTGGGAAGATAGTCAGCTATTCTATGGGTTTTTCTTGAGAACGAATTGCTAAACTAAGATGACCTGCAAGAATCTTGTCAATAGATCATTGATTGACAAGCACATGCAAAGGGTGATTGTAGGTGCATCATTGATCAAAGGCCGTCTCAATAGATCTAAGAAGATGTTGTCATTAGGAATCTTAGCTATGGCCAGCATAGTTGAGAAAATGGATGGTCCTAAAAGAGGTAAAGGAAAACAAAATTCATTTGAAATCCTAGGAAGAAGATAAAAAAGGGGGCTAAAACCCAAAGGAATATGATGAAAGCAATGAAGAGGGAGATGCCAAATATGAGGTACAAGACCTATAAAATAAAAAAGAGTTAGAATAGGTGAAGGTGTTAAAATCCATCTCTAGAATCAACAAGAGACCTATAATGGAAATCCCAAACTACCATAGTAACCTAAATCAATAGGTGAAGGTGTTAAAATCCATCTCCTGAATCAACAAGAGACCTATAATGGAAGTCCTACTTTGAGAGTTTTCCTATAATATATCTAAGTCAATTTTGATGTGTTCTAGTTTTATGTGTTTGTGTTCATGGCAAATTGCAAAGTTAAATAGTCCTTCATTGGATCCTCCTACTATGACTACATCAACTCGTATCAAAGCATAATGTTCAAAGTTGGGGAAGATAAGCAACTCTTCTATGGGTTTTTCTTGAACTGCAAGTATCTTGTCAACAGATCACTGATTGACAAACAGTTGCAAGGGTGATTGTGGGTGAATCATTGATTAGAGGTTGTTTTCAATAGATCGAGGAAGATGCTGCCATGAGGAATCTTAGGTATGACCCACATAGTTGGGAAAATGGATGAAGAACTCCTAAAAGATGTAAAAGGAAAATATAATTCATTTGAAATCCTAGGAAGAAGATAAAACAAGGGGCTAAAAACCAAAGGAATATGATGAATCAATCAAGAGGGAGATGCCAAATATGAGGTACAAGACCTATAAAATCAGATAGAGGAGTTAGAATAGGTGAAGGTGTTAAAATTCATCTCTAGAATCAGCAAGAGACCTATAATGAAATTCCCAAACTACAATAGTGACCTAATTCAACAGGTGAAGGTATTCAAATCCATCTCTAAAATCAACAAGAGACCTATAATGAAAGTCCCACTTTGAGGGTTTTCCCAAAATATATCTAAGTCAATCTTGATGTGTTCTATTTTTATGTGTTTGTGTTCAAAGCAGGTTGCACATTTAAATAGTCCTTCATTAGACCCTCCTACCATGATTGCATCTATTTGTATCAAAGAATAATGTTCAAAGCTTGGAAGATAAGAAACTATTCTATGGGTTTTCTTGAGAACAAACCAATGAGCTAAGATGACCTGCAAGAATCTTGTCAACAAATCACTGATTAAGAGGCAATCACAAGGGTGGATCATTGATTAGAGGTTGTTTTCAATAAATCTAGTAAGATGCTGCCATGAGGAATCCTAGGTATGACTAACATGGTTGGGAAAATGGATGAAGTCCTAAAAGAGGTAAAGAAAAATATAATTCATTTGAAATCCTAGGAAGAAGATAAAAAAGGGGCTAAAACCCAAAGGAATATGATGAAAGCAATGAAGAGGGAGATGCCAAATATGAGGTACAAGACCCTCAAAATAAGAAAGAGGAGTTAGAATAGGTGAAGGTGTTAAAATCCATCTCTTGAATCAACAAGAGACCTATAATGGAAGTCCCACTTTGAGGGTTTTCCCAAAATATATCTAAGTCAATCTTGATGTGTTCTAGTTTTATGTGTTTGTGTTCAGAGAAGGTTGCATAGTCGAATAGTCCTTTATTGGACCTTACTACCATGACTGCATCAATTTGTATCAAAGCATAATATTCAAAGCTTGGGAAGATAAGCAACTATTCTAGGGGTTTTTCTTGAGAACAAACAACATAAATAAGAACTACTTAAATAAGATGACCTACAAGAATCTTGCCAACAAATCATTGATTGAGAGGTAGTTGCAACGATGATTGTAGGCGGATCACTGATCATTTAGGCTATTTTCCATGGATCCAGGAAGATGTTGTCATGAGGAATCCTAGGTATGACCAACTGTATTGTCGTAAATTGTCACCCTTGACAATTTCACATTATGTTTTGTCCCCCCTAAATTGTTGAGCCTAATTCACCCTCTATTTCCTTAAATTATGCATTTTGAAGCCCATTTTTATCATTTTACGAGAAATTGCAAGCATTGGACAGATGCATCCAATTAAGTGTTGCCCTCGACACTTTATGTCTTGGAAAATAGGGCCAGGACCCATATGCCCTTGTGCATATGAGTCCTACTTTGTCATGACCCAAATTCGAATATGTCGGTGTAGACATTTTAACATTCAAAATTCAAATTGTAAATGTTGGCTAACATGATTTAATCTGTGGGAAATTGAATAAATGCCTATAAATACTTAGTTATTACATCAATTGAAATCTAACAAGCACTAAGTGAAATTATATTAGAAAACTTGTGATCAAGAGCACTATCAAGCAAGTTAAGAGCAACATTTCAAAGCTTTATTGCAACAATTCAAGATCCTAACATCATGTCAAATTTTATATGAGTTCATATGTCATTGTTTGAGAAGGCTAACCCTTGTTGTGGGTCTCCAAGCAATTCAAAAAATCAAGCAAGCAAAGATCCAAGAACTTGAGGTGATGTGTATGATTTCAGTCCTTCAAGGAAGCCATTGAAGGGCAGTGAGTTGCAACACATTATTAGTTCATCATTCCTTCCTATCATTTATCCATTTTATCATTGACATTGCTATTGTGGAAATGGAAACACTAACATGGGGTTCGACCAAGGCATGCCCCTAAATGGCACAACGTTTCTTCTCTTTGTGAATGTGTAGATTTCATGTTTAGAGAGGATTGAAGGAATTTTGAAGAAAAAATGTTCATTGTTGCATTTGAAGCCCTACATCTTGTCAATTCACGGAAAATCACCTACAAAATTATTCGACACTAATCCGATGAGTTTGCAAGCGAAAAACAAGAGTCTCAAATCTGCTATCAGAGGACTACAAAAACATAGCCAGACACTCCTACAAGGACTTATACGCCCTTGGGAAAATCATTCCTCCTATGCATGTTGGATCTAAATTTTTATGATAGGTACACATCATTCTGCTCTTCTCAAATCTACCTGCAAATTGTTGTTCCAGTCTGTACATTGTCGAGATCTTGTATTTTATATATCAGGGCACATAGTCTGATTAGGTCAATTAAGGCAAATCCAATCCATTTCCCCTTACATAAAGATGCAGACCCAAGTCTAATTGGCTCACCTTCATGGTTGAAAGTCGATCTATACACCTTGTTGATCTCCATCTTAATGAAACCCTAGAGAAAGGCCTTGAATCGTATTGTTCTAAGCATTTAGACTTAGGATTACCTTTTTCTTTGTTTCACCAACATAGTTGGGAAAATGGATGAATTCTTAAAAGAGGTAAAGGTAAATAGAATTCATTTGAAATCCTAGGAAGAAGATAAAAAAGGGGCTAAACCCAAAGGAATATGATGTAAGCAATGTAGAGGGAGATGCCAAATATGAGGTACAAGACCTACAAAATCAGAAAGAGGAGTTAGAATAGGTGAAGGTGTTAAAATATATCTCCAAAATCAGCAAGAGACCTATAATGGAAGTCGAAGTCCTAAACTACTATACTGACCTAATTCAATAGGTGAATGTGTTAAATCCATCTCCAAAATCAGCAAGAGACCTATAATGGAAGTCCCACTTTGAGATTTTTCCTAAAATATATCTAAGTCAATCTTGATGTGTACTATTTTTATGTGTTTGTGTTCAGAGCAAGTTGCATAGTTAAATGGTCCTTCATTGGACCCCCTACCATGATTGCACATCAATTTGTATCAAAGCATAATGTTCAAAGCTTGGGAAGGTAAGCAACTATTCTATGGGTTTTTATTGAGAACAAACTATTGAACTAAGGTGACCTGCAAGAATCTAGAATCTTGTCAACAAATCACTAATTGAGAGGCAGTTGCAATCAATATGTATGTTAGCTCTGATAAATCTGGAGATGTTTGCACCTTGTTATCAATATGTATGTTAGCTCATTTGACGTTGTTTCATTTGATGTTATTTCAATTGATGTAATTCAGGATATACTGCATATATGTGAATATCAGGATACTGAATCTTGCTTTAAACTTGATATGTTTAAGTATTGCAAATGTTGTGAGCGAGTAACTACCGTGGTTTTGTGGCAATGGATGCAGGATCAGGAACCATTCCTCCAGGCGGAGGGGAGACATCACTCGAGAGAGGGGCTTGGTCGAGTAATCGGTAAAGTTGATCAAGTTGAGCATACACACACTTCACTGAGAGTTTTGGGAACTGAGTCAGATTGAGTTGTCATGATAAGTCATCCTTAGGCTTAGGAGTTTCTGATTACTTCTTTATGCTTTATGAGTGGTGTTACTTGATTGACTGACTTACTGTTCTGTGAACCTTGAATGTGAAATGTGAACTGATAAGTTATACTGATGCCTAGAATTTACAGTTAAATGTATATATACATGTTTGTGCAATTATGTATATTAAAGGTACTCTGACTGGCTTATAATACACATAATTGGATAATTGGAAATAAACATGTATAGATATATTTAAATGTAAATGTGGATATATTTATAAATATATTTAATATAGACATTATTATAGTTTAATCGATAATGAAATATATTGGTATATCTATATTAATATTTGGATATTATATAGATATATTCATATATTTTAATAAAGGTAAGATAAAAACTATAAGGGTTTATACTAAATATAGTGTTAAATGTATTTATAACATTTTAAAATTTATATTAAAATGACTTTGCCTTGGAAATATTTGAAATGGACTTTTATAGTCATTTGGTAGTTAATTGCATTTACCATATGGAATAAAGGAATTTCGAAATTTAAAGCCATTGGAATGTAACGTCCCCATCCTTGGGTTATTAAAATTTTTCCGTATTTCACTTCAAACATATAAATGTAACAAGTAACAAAGACATTACAATAAAATTCTTCCTTTCGTTATTGATAATTACATGCCAGTTACAATATATTTTTCCACATGGATTCCATTTCCATTGCAAATATAATTCAGAGTACAAAAGTAAAACAATTACATACATAGCTCGTAAGCTTTTTGCACAAATAGTAGTAAGATGGTCCAAGATTCCTTCCTTACAAATCTTGGTGTATCTGTCGCCTGCTGGGGAGGAGAAACATCACTCAGGCGCTTTTCCGCCAACCACGGACTGTTAATGCGGTCCCCCGCACATCTATCATTCAATAGATGGCCCTCTCTTCGAACGAAGAGCTTGGTAAAGTAACCGGCTACGACAACCCAACTCAGCATAGTGTTGTGTCCTATACATCTAGAACTTGCTATTTCACAATCCCGAACTAGCATGATGGATCACAATGAACTGACAGTGTAGTCTCAACTATATCACATCTAAGTGGATGTCATACCTTCCACTACTTTGGCCAAAGTATTCTCATTCAGTACTTCGAATGAAGGTCATCTATCATATACACTATCCAGGGCCGATTTGATTTAAGACTATCTTACACTACGCATAGGTATCGTCCTTTACTTTTGGATAATCTTTAATCCCAGACTAACCTACAACATTTCTCTAAGATATTTACATAAGATAGGTATATCCTGTTTCAGATTACCTACCTTGAGACATTCTACTTCAATAGCTACATAAGGGAGGTATATCCTGTTTCAGATAACCTACCTTCAAGCAAACTACTTAATCAAGAAATGTAATGCAGTAATGCAGTCAACAAGGTATTTATACCATTCCTCCTAATCAGGAAATCTTTATCCTAAGAGTACTTTTAGCTTATTCCAGTTATCCCTGTAACTTAAGCTGTAGACTACCTTGGTACTGATTCCATCCTTGACCTAGTATTTAATAACTAGTTCCTTTCTTTAAGGAGTTCAAGCAGTATTCAAGTAATACAAATCATAATTTACTTCTATTAAAAAGTAATCAAACATTTCCCTTCTATGCTATTCCATTTACAAGCTTTCCTATGAAATTAAACTATTTCATTTCAACAAGCTCTTAAGCTATTTCCAATTCAACAAGCTCTTTAAGCTATTTCTAACATAACATGATTTCTCTATGAAACAAGTTATTCCTTAATTCAATAAGCCTTTTCTAATGAAATTAAGCTATTCCCAATTCAATACAATTCCTTAGAAAATAGAGACTTTCTAATATTTTCCTTTCATGCTATAGCATAATGCAAAGCATAATCAAAGCAAACAAATAACTCATTTTTTCAATCATATGACAGAAATTCTAAAAAGACATTTCTCATACCTGATTCCCTTGCTGCGAAATGAGTTCGATTGGTAGCTTCAGCTCTTCCTCCACCGTCCTTCACAGCCTTTACCAGCTACTTCTCACAGCATGAACAAATACAACTCTCAGGTAATTGCAGTTCGGTAATGAGGGAATGTTGCTCTCAGCAATACAGTCACAGCAAGATGATATATGGCTCTTAGCAAAATTGTAGATGGCTTTCACAAAATTGTATATGGCTCTCACAATCTAAATAGCAATGATGGTTTGCAACTCATAGAAAATGCAAACAACAGTGATGGTGAAATAAGGCTCTCACAAAACTTAACAGCAAAAGAGGGATTGCAACACACAGAAAATGCAACAGCAATGAAATTCGTAATTCCAAATGCAAAGGAAAGTGGTGAGTTTAACAATGAGAGCAACCTCTTTATATATGTTTCGAATTCTCATGTTTACTACATTGTAGGCATGAGAATTCGACACCTCTCCTATTGACATTGTCAAAAAATGCAGTGGCAAACAAACAACTAGACACTCAGCAAAATTAAGTGATGAATCAACCTTATTTTCGAAGAATGCTTCAACTCTCACATGGTGAATTCGTGAAGCATCCACGTACAAGCGTAATCACTGAAAATGCCCTAAAAAATGGCGGACTGAATGACCGAATGGTGTTTGAAGTTCACAGAAGAAAACGTCAAGGGTTACACATGCAGCACCTGGCCTCCTTCTGCCCACGCGTTCCAGAATGGTGGCGTTTTAGCAGTTGCACCAGGTCCAAGGCGTGTGAACTGGCCACGGGTTCTCTTCCCTCACCATTTTCCATGTTTTCTGCTTCCACAGTCGCGCGATTTCTTCCCGTGAAGAAATCCGCGATTTTTAGTTTTATTCAAACTTCTGATTTAAAAATCATTAAAGTCTATAGTTTCAAACTATTACATTTCTTTTAATATTTTTTCATGTATAATTTCCAACGTATTTCCAAAGGTTTATAAATTTCGAAATTCCTTTATTCCCAAAGATAAATGTATTATAATTACCAAAAAAACTATATAAGTCCATTTCAAATATTTCCAAGGCAAAGTCATTTTAATATATATTTATTAAAATGTTATAAATACATTTAACATTATATTTAATATAAACTATTATAGTTTTTATTTCACCTTTATTAAAATATTTGAATATATCTATATAATATCCAAATATTAATATAGATATACCAATATATTTCATTATCGATAAAACTATAATAATGTCTATATTAAATATATTTATAAATATATCTATACATGTTTGTTTCCAATTATCCAATTATGTGTATTATAGGCCAGTCAGAGTACCTTTAATATACGTAATTGCACAAACATGTATATATACATTTAACTGTAAATTCCAGGCATCAGTATAACTTATCGGTTCACATTTCACATTCAAGGTTCACAAAACAGAAGTCAGTCAATCAAGTAACACCACTCATAAAGCATAAAGAAGTAATCAGAAACTCCTAAGCCTATGGATGACTTATCATGACAACTCTAACTGACTCAGTTCCCAAAACCCTCAGTGAAGTGTGTGTATGCTCAACTTGATTAACTTTATCGATTACTCGACCAAGCCCCTCTCCCGAGTGATGTCTCCCCTCCGTCTGGAGGAATAGTTCCTGATCCTGCATCCATTGCCACAAAACCACGGCAGTTACTTGTTCATAACATTTGCAATACTTAAACATATCAAGTTTAAAGCAAGATTCAGTATCCTGATATTCACATATATGCAGTATATCCTGAATTACATCAAATGAAACAACGTCAAATGAGCTAACATACATATTGATAACAAGGTGCAAACATCTCCAGATTTCACATTACATTCATTTCTACCTTTTATATCACTAGTAAATAGTAACCTCATAATTCGAGATGTAACATATATCTAAGTCAATCTTGATGTGTACTATTTTTATGTGTTTGTGTTCAGAGCAAGTTGCATAGTTAAATGGTCCTTCATTGGACCCCCTACCATGATTGCACATCAATTTGTATCAAAGCATAATTTTCAAAGCTTGGGAAGGTAAGCAACTATTCTATGGGTTTTTATTGAGAACAAACTATTGAACTAAGGTGACCTGCAAGAATCTAGAATCTTGTCAACAAATCACTGATTGAGAGGCAGTTGCAAGGGTGATTGTAGGTTGATCATTGATTAGAGCTTGCTTTCAATAGATCCAAGAAGATTCTGCCATAAGGAATCCTAGGTATGGCCAACATAGTTGGGAAAATGGGTGAAGTGCGAAAAGAGGTAAAGGAAAATAGAAATCATTTGAAATCCTAGGAAGAAGATTAAAAAAAGACCTAAAACCGAAAGTAATATGATGAAAGAAATGAAGAGGGGGGTGCCAAATATGAGGTACAACACCTATAAAATCAGAAAGAGGAGTTAGAATAGTTGAAAGTTTTAAAATCCATCTCTAGAATCAGCAAGAGACCTATAATGGAAGTCCTAAACTACTATAGTGAATTAAATCTTGAAGAACTAATTGATTATATAAATGAATTAAATGAGTATTTTTGAGGATGAGGAGATAAGGGACATGACATTGTTTAGAGGAAATATGTACAAATAGAAAATAATATGAATGGAAAAGAAATAATAACAAAACGTGATAGGATAGTTGAATGATTGAAAAGAAAAATTATACCAACAACCTATCTACTAAAGAAACTACAAAGTTTGCTTGACAAAGGAATAGGATTGTAAAAGAATACATTGAAGAATTTCATAATCAAAATAAACCATATTGAGTTAGGAAAAGTAAAGGATGTGAGATACATCAATGGATTTAGAGAGAATATTTAGGAAGAAATGATCCTTATTAGATTAACCGCCTTGAAAGAAGCATACCAATTTGTGATCAAAGTAGAAAACAAGCTAGACAGGAGATTTGGAAATTGAAAAAAATGATTGGAGGAGAGACCACAAAGAGATACATCATGGTATGGTGATCAAAGGCCCAAATAGGAAGGTAAGAGGGTTGGCCATTTTTATTATAGAGGTAATGGAGTGTACTACAACAAAGAAACAAGGCATGAGGCTTACAACAAAGGCCAAGAGAATAATAACTACCACTGCAAGAACAAAGAGAAAGAAGATACTGCAAAATCAAGCACCAAAGAGGAAGAGAGATATAGAATAAATGTGAAGAGAAACTTCAAAGGGATGTTCTTCAAATGCAAAGGACATCGATCATTTGAGTGTTTCCAAAACCAAGGAGAATATTTATGGAACAATGCCAATCTTGCATGTGGAAGTGGAACTCTATAAATATTGTGCACTAGATAATCTTGAACATGAAGAGTCACTAATGATGATAAGGACCTTGATAAAGCATCACAAATCATTATTTAGAGGATGAAGATTGGTATATATATGAAAGAAATAAAGATGGAGATACCAAATATGAGGCACAAGACCTAAAAAATCAAGAATAGGAGTTAGAACAAGTGAAGGTGTTAAAATCCATCTCCAAAATTAGCAAGAGACCTATAATGGAAGTTCCAAACTATTATAGTGACCTAAATATTGAAGAACTAGTTGATCATATAAATTAATTAGATGAGTATTTATGATAAGAAGAGATAAGGACTCAAAGAAGGAAAGGTTTCCAAAAACTAAGATAAATGGACATATTGCTTTTTGTTGGAAACAATACAAAATGGGATAGGATGATTGCAAAATTGAATTGGAAATTATACCAATGGACTATCTATTGAAGAAACTATGAAGTCTAAGACAAAGGTATATAATTGTAACATAATACACTTAAGAATTTCATAAGCTAATTATCAAAACAAAACATATTGAGTTAGGCAAAGTAAAGGTTGTGAGGTACATCAATGGATTAAGAAAGAATATTTAGAAAGAACTGATCCTTGTTAGATTAACCACCTCAAAGGAAGCATACCGATTTGTGATCAAAGTAGAAGACAAGTTAATAAAGAGATTTGTGATTTGATAAAATTGACTGATAGAGAGACCACAAAAAGATAAATCTTTATGTGGTGATCAAATTCCCAAGTAGGAAGGAAAAGGGTTGACAATTTTGATTGTAGAGGCAATGGCGTGTACTATGACAAAGAAACAAGGCACGAGGCTTACGACAAAGGCTAAGAGAATAGTAACTACCACCACAAGAACAAAGAGGAGGGAGATACTACAATGAATACCGAAGAGAAAGAAAAGGATATAGGGTAAATGACAAGAGAACCTTCAAAGGGACACTCTTCAAGTGCAAAGGACATCAATAACTCGAGTGTTTCCAAAATTGAAGAAAATAGTTAAGGAACAATGTCAAAGTTGCATATTTGGAAGTGGAACCTTACAGATCTTATGAACTAAATAATCTTGAGCATGGAGAGTGACTAATGATGATAAGGGCCTTGATGGAGTATCTTGAGGGAGAAGGACTAGTACAATGAAATAAATTGTTTAGAACTAAATGCAAAGAAAGAGGAAAGTGCTGCAAGACTGTCATTGATAGTGAAAGTATTGATAATTTGGTGTTAGAAGAGATGGATGAAAAATTAAAGTTGAAGAGGTAGAAGAAACAAAATACAAAAGTGCTTGGTTGCAAAGAGAATACAAAAAAGTCGTGGTCAATGAACAATGTTGGGTAAGATCCATAAAAGGAAGTTATCATGATGAAGTCTTGTTTGATGTAATATTAATGGATATGTGTCACCTACTATTAGGGAGGCTGTGGCAATTTGACCAATAGGCTATATATGAGGGGAGGGAATATATGTATACAATAACCATAAATGGTTGGAGACATGGGTTAATGCCATTGAAGGATTGAGAGGACCAAGTTTGTAGCAATGTTAGGATATGCTTAGTAGATGGAAGGAAGTTTTTACATGGATTGAGGCATGAGAATTTTTTTTGCTCTTTTCTCCAAGGATTGTAGTGCTACAAATGAAGGAGGTTCCACTACAAGTCATGAGGAAGCACCATAGGAAGTTTCAATTTTTTTTGGAAGAATACAACTTAGATATCATATCTAAAAATATGCTAGAAGGGTTGCCACAAATAATGAGTATCAACTAAAACATGGATTTGTTTCTAGGTGTCAATTTATCAAATAATGTGTCACATTGAATGAAGAGATAAACATATAGGCACAAAAGTTACTAAGGAAAGGTTTCATGTGAGAGTTTTAATCCATATGCAATGTCACAACCCTCGTTCTCTTTGTTAATCACTAACAATCATAACATTATCATATTAATTCTATTATTTAACTAATTGAATTAAATTATGTTGGTCTTAAATATTTTATTCATATGCACTCATTTATAAATAATTTAGAATTAAGTTATAAAAATTTTAAAATTTAAAATAATAATAATTAGAAGTGTTCTATTTCACCAACTCAAATATGCACACACTCGCTGCTATACTCAAGACAAAACTGCTTTTACAAGGTTTGATTTCTCATGATAATCTTTTGTTTGTGTTCCAGATATATTCTCTTATTCCACCACAAAATCTGATCTTAACTGTTGTAGATATCTTCTAAATTCTTACTTCACTAACTCACTTTTCAATTCACACTTTCTTCTACCTTTTATATCTTCTTATTTCCAAAAGAAATACCCTTTCATAATGGACATGCCTTCAACAAGGGATGTCTCCTAATATTGCTTCTGTAACAGAAGCACTTTATTAGTTAATATCCTTTATAACCAAGTGGGACGACTTCTTTAAAGGTATCGGCCATTTTAAGCACAGCTTTAGGAATTAATTAACTTGGTTGATGTATTTATATCGCTGCTTCTTCTTATCTTCTTATATAAATCGCTATTATTCATTAATTATTGTTGCCACCTTTTTATTTAATTAGTGTTTAAATTATTGATTTTACAGTGTTTAATCATGAGGTCGGTCTAGTACAGTGTTTAAATTATATTTTGAATGTATTTTCTATAGAGACACCAATAATGATCTTTTCTTGAAACGATTAGTAGTCTTCAGCCTTCATACAATTGTGTTCATGTGTCTTTGATATCAATGACAAATTTTTACTTTGACATTCTCGTCAAACAATCTCAACAAACTCTTTAACTTCAGCAATCTTGTTCATGCACCTTAACAACATATTTTATTGATCTCCACATTAAACACTTGGGCATTAATGACGACTTTGTCCACCTTTGACATCAATGACAACATTTCCAATACAAAATTGGAAGATATGTATCAACAATATGTTAATTTTTTTAATCTCTGAATTCTATGAAAGAAGTAATAAATGCACAAAATTTTTCTCTATGCCATGGATGGATGAACTATTTTAGAAATTTTCTAGGATTCCTATTTATATCAATCTTACCATGGAGTGGAGTGTGATATATAATTAAGTCGCATAAGGAAATACAATTTAAGGAATAAGTATTGTTCTGTTACATCCTCATAAAAGAAGACTTTTTCACGTGGTTATTAATATCTCTTCATCTTGATCCCATTCATATCTCTTGTCTTTGAGACTCTTGGAAAATCACATTTAAAAGTCCTCTATCCACTAATATGTATTTATCCTGACCATTGTTTTTCATCTTCTCACAACTCTTCAATGATTGTATTATTGCATGTCTCATAATTCTCCAATAGGCACCTTAACTCTTCCAACTTAATCTATAATTGTTGCAACTCTTTTTGTTGGTCCTTTGTTAGGCGTTTGCCTTTTCCTTTTCCTTTGTCTTATCTTTTCTTCCACCCTATTTATCCTCTTTCTTACATTATGATATAACTCCATATCAAAATCCACTACCATATCCATAGTCTTAAAAATAGAGCTGCAACTCTCTCCTCCTCTTCCGTTCTAGAGGGATGATCTATTAACCATGTATCAGCATTCTTTCGCTATTCTTCATCCCTTAAAAGAAATTAACACAAATTTGAAGAGATGACCTGCAAAGTTATTACTTCATAGGCTAGTACAAAATAACTTCTAACTCTCAGCAATCTACAACTTAGACAGCCACGCTTGGCAACACTAATACCGATAAGATACAATAAAAAAGGATTATCTGATTTCTAACATAGCCTTACAAAGCCATTATCTCACTTATAATTTATGTCTATAATTCTGCTATAGCAGTCGCCTCATCAGCATGGTATGGTTGACAAGGAAAGATATTGGGATTGGAAAATTGGGCCCATAGAGAACTCAACTTCCAACTAGTTTTCATTTAACAAATACTACTCGCCATTAACTCCTTTGCCAAATTAGTAGCTAGGAGCCTAGGATATATATTCTTCATCAAAAAATTGCATTCGGCGCCATAAATTCCATGCTGCTATCAACACAAGTTTCACTGAACTCAATACAAAGCTTCTACCTCGTGCTCATCCCTATTATTTTCCTACACTGCAAACTCTCCTCAAGTGAACACACACAATAATCACTACGCACATTCCCTTCAGAGTGAAAAAGTAATAAAGGGATGGCTTAACAAGAAATGGAGAGGAAAAAAAAGGGCAACAATGGCTCACTGGCATAGGAACAATTTGCTCTGATACCAAATTGATGCAAACTTAAACTGTATATAAAACTCTGAAAATGGCTTTTTAGTTCCTTTTAATACTCAAAATGAACAATTCAAAACAACACTGATTTACTCCTAATCAGACAAATAAGCTAGCCTAAACACATAAACTATTTCTTTAACACAGTAAAATAATACAAAAATCCCTAAATAATCTAAAAAAAATTCCTAAATAATCTAGATTTACCTCTATATCCACCTCTCCTATCATGACCAGCCTTCATTTATTTCCAAAACCCCAAAATAGAAATAACTGATTGGTGCCCTTATATTCCTTCACAAATAAAACAGAGCAGTTGAAAAAAATGCTAAAATTAGTAAAACTTATTCCTAAAATGAGTGAACAACAAACAAACGTGGAGGAAGCACCCAAGGCAGATGATCTGCATCAACAATGCCTCTCACTGTAAGTTATAAGGTTGCCCTCTTCAGAAACATAATAGCAGACATATATCATTTCGTGGCCTATTGAAGTTCCATAACTGTGTTTTTCTATTGACAATGTTTACAAAGAGGCAATGAATAAGGCAGATGATCTGCATCAACAATGCCTCTCACTGTAAGTTATAAGGTTGCCCTCTTCAGAAACATAATAGCAGACATACATCATTTCGTGGCAACTGTGTTTTTCTATTGACAATGTTTACAAAGAGGCAATGAATAGGCTCATAGCCAAGGAATTGGAGCTACTTAGTCATTTTTCCCAATAAAGGCTCATTGTATGCTAGGTGATTTATATTTTATTTAAGATTACCAATGCATTAGGTTTTTAAAATTTAACCTCCAATGTAGTTTTGAATAACCTTTTTCAAGTGCACATAGAGCTCTTTTAAGTAAGTTCACTTTTGATTGCATTTGTGGTTTTGTGAAACACTAGATTGTTTGAGTAGACAAACAATAGCATTTATTTTACCATGGGTGCCTTAATGCTGTGGTACAAATGCAAAATATTTGAAAAGGATATGTAAAATAGATCTGGGCAAAATATCTATGGTGTTTTACCATGGCTGCCTTAATGCTGGTACAAATGCAAAATATTTGAAAAGGATATGTAAAATAGATCTGGGCAAAATATCTATGTTGTTTGACAAACCATGTTTTTCAGATAAGTAGACATTATCTGACTAATTTTTTCTTAAAGATTAACGTAAAGGCAAGATCTATTCCATCACACTGTTCACTTTTATGCCAAGATTCTATGAATCACCTACCCTGCTTATCTTGAACCTCCACACTTGATTTTATACTGAAGATCTATGATTCTTTAAATGCTGCAATTTTTTCACATAGCCAAATGAACAACAAAGATTATATTGAAGCTTGGTCTTACACAAATTTCTTTGTCGGATCACAAATATATTATGGTGTTGAATCATAAGATTCATTGTAAGCTATTTTTCAATTATATACTCTAAGGTTCAAAAGATAGGCCATGTCTAATAAAGGTAAATGAGTTTATTGACCAAAGGTACTGCACATGGTCCATTTTAAAACTGGATCTGCCAAATTTGTAATGCTTCCCTGCTTTCTTATCAATTTGTTTACTATCAAATGGCTAATGGAATTTTCAAATTTGAAAAGACATGCATCATGCCATGGTTTTACTCTTTTCAAAAGTAACACCCCTGACTTTCTGTAGTTTATAAATCTCTAACTTACATTTTTCTATTTGAAAAAATAGAATCTGTTGCACCATGGCCTGTGCTTCAAGAGTTGGACATAGTCTAAGCCTAAAAGGGTAAAATCAATCAGAAATTCTCCAACCCTTACAAACTTTAACTACTTTTGGATGTTTTTAACAAAGGCATATGCAACCCACATTTAAGAATGCATTCCAGTATTTGCTTTAGTTCAGCAGACATACTTTGACTGTCCACAGGTTTTTTTGTATGTAATTCTGTAATGGTGAGTCTCTCTAATCACTAAATTGTAATACAGAGTGTCGATTTATTTTCTCATATTTAAGAGCCTGAGAGTGGATATTTATTATAATTTTAGATGATGAAAATGACAAGAAAGTGATGCAATGACAAGTGGATATGAATGAGAGCTAGCCTCTTCTCCTTCATCTACATATTTCTCTTCTTCCCTTCCTCTCTCTTCTATTATGGTTTATTCATCCTTGCTATACTCTTCATCATTTTCAGGTTTTCTTCTACAATAACCACCAAAGAAATTATCCCATTTGGATGTGCATTTCATAGTTGCTCAAACATCTCCACTCCATCCATTACAAGAACTCTCCTTCCCACAGGCATGATACCATAAACAAAATACACACAACTCAAACCTGTGGAGAAAGTTATAGAAATACTGAACTTTGTTGCTCATCTTACAAGGAACACACAAAATAATTAAGATAACAAAATTAAATGGGAATTTGGAGATAGTAATTCAGAAAGGGAAGGAAAGGATCAAAGGCTGGATGGTAATTTAGAAATGTAAGGAAAGGAGCCAAGGTTGGACATTGGATGTAGTTTTGTTAATCTAATTAACCTAGGGAATGTTCCTGAAACTTTAAGTTTTTCTCTTAAGTGTAGAATGTTGACAAATGAATTTTGGGCGCTTTGATTTTTTGATTGGAAATGGCTTTTAAACTGGCAGTATAGGCAGACCAATGAAGGCACAAAGCAGTATCATCAATTCTTCATGAACAAGTGAATGTCATAGATGTTGAGATGGATCCTCTAGTAGCATCCATGGAATACCAGTGTGGACATAGATGATGTAGAAGATGAAAGATAGGATCAATCTGCTATAGCATCTGCCAAAGCTGAACATAGACGATGCAAAAGATGAAGGCCAGCCTAAAGTTCCTTAGGTGTACACCAAAGCTGAATACAAAGAAGCACAAATGCCTATCTAGAGTTTTAAACCTTGGCATGTCGCAGAGTACTGTGCATGCGTTGTAGAGAGGGACATGATTCACAGTCATACAAGCTTTCTAATTGGAATATATCTAGAAGTCTAGTTTGTGTTAATGTAATTCTGCCAAAGTACTTGATGTAATAAGATTTCTAAGAATTAATCAATAACATTATATGTGTATGAAAGTGTTCGTGATTGGCTTCTACTTTGGTTGAGTGTTCGTTCATTCCACCTTAAACAAACCATCAATGTGGAACTATAACATCTTAAAATCTTGTGTAGTTAAGTTGAAAGAACTTGGTTGAATTTAAGTTGACCTTAAAGGTTTAATCATATTGTTAGTGAGTTTGATTTCTATGATGCTATCTCTATTTCGCTTTTGGCTGCTCTCACATGCTCTCTTGGGATTGAGTCATTCATCCTTTCATTGGAATGGATCTTTTATTTGGATTAGACTATCTAATCTATCCATTCATTCCAATGAGTCGAGATCAAATGGGCTACAGAGAAAAGGACAAGAAAGGCCCTCGCCCTATTAATAGGGTGAGGTGTTTACTTGAGTTAAAGAGGAGTGTGAGATAGGGACAACATAAGAGTTTTACATTGGAAGAAGAGTAGTTGTAGAAGAGAGTTCAGAAATTGATATTCAAGATGAGATGCAAACCAATAAATAGATCTCAAAGAGTATAGGCCGAAAGAAAAGATCATTAAATCCTTTTTGAAATTGGTTCATAAGTCATAGATTAACACCCTTACATTTTTTGGAAGTTTGAATCATGAGAAGATGATAGATAGGATTACATTTAGAAGAGTATTTAAAATATTAGTGAATGGATGACATAAAGAGTGTAAATTTTACATGCAGAAGATTGAAAGGACATAAATCCATATTGTGGGATCAAGTACAATTCGAAATAGTTAAAATAAGGAAAGACAAAGACTTGGGAATATGGTGATTTCGGTGTTTAGGGAAACTTAAAGTTAAAAGGATAGGAATTTGAAAGATTATGCTCCTGAATTCTATAACTGAGCATGTCACATTGGAATTGATGAAGTTTGGAAATGGTCTCTGCCTTTCCATTCAAGGTGAATTTGGCATAGGGGAGTTGCATACTGAAGATGTACGGGTATAACATTTAAGAACAAAAGGGAAGTTTCTAGATAGGAGCAAATTGTAAGAACAAGAAGCTGTAAGGATATAGGAAAATTGTTGGCAATGACTAACATTTTAGAGAACAATTATGGAGTAAAATCAAATCCTTCTTATATCTGAGTGTGATTAGGTAATTATAATCATTTTTAAGGAAGAAGTGGACTTAAGAGGAAGAAGAGGTTGGTGGAAATTTGATGGTGTTTCAGATGTGATAAGAGATAAAAATGCAGTTCATATAAAAGGTAGTGGCTTTTGGACTTGCTGTAGGAGAGTCAAACTTTTGAAATCCAATCTTTAGAATAGTGAGAGTGAAGTTGAAAAGTGAGTGCAAATTACAAAGAAATGGTCAAAAAGTCCACAAGTCAAGTTCAATGTAGAGTGTTTGTTGTTAGATCATAGGGTAGAGATAAATTAAATGTGAGTGTTAAGGTATTTTAATGTAATGAGTTTTCAGATAATCAATGAAGAATCTCAAATATTTCATTTAATGTTAAGTTGAATTTAGTAGATAAGTAGAAGTGGGTTTAATCCTATTGATAGTGCGTTTAGCTTCTATAACAATTCCAGAGAGAAGAAGAAAGTATGGTGCTTCACTATAGTAAAGAGGAGTGTGAGATAAGACTCAAAAGAGGGATACTAATTGGAAGCAGAAAAGGTGGCCTCACATTGTGAGTTTTTAATCTTGGACAGATGTTGAGAATCATGCAAGCCAAATTGGATGCTACAAAGACAACATAAAAAAGGAATTGCTACAGCAGAGTGAAAAAATTTGATGTTCAAGACAATTGAGCAGTTCTACAACTAGAAGTGCTAAGGAAGAGTATATAGCTAGAGAAAATATGATTAAAGCCATCTTAAAATTGAGAGACAAGTCAAAGATTGATATCCTATTAGGATGTGTTCAAGTTGGACTTCTGCTGTGTACTTGGATTGCTTGATTATTATTTGCTCATCCCTAGAAAATGCATTTGTATGTGAAGGGGGCACAAAACACATCTTCTATCTAGGTTGAAGAGCATGAAAGATATTTTTGAGGAATGTACACTTGATCCATGGATTCCTCAATGAACTTTGTGAAAGGACATCCAATACAACTGAATGCAAACTTTATAGACAGCTTTGGGATCACATCCTTCAGGTAGTTTAGAGTATTTTTTATACATCCTATGGAGACCAACTGCCTGGGTAACTTTTGATTTATACAAGGTCACTTGACCTTTTTGGCTTATTATTAGAGTTACATATTTACCCTTGACATGTACAATGACTCTAAAAGGTGGTAAGAAAGAAAGAGGACTAGTTTACAGAATTCATTAACTCAGGTCCTCATCTGCAGTTGGTTAGAAAGTACTTTGTGTCAACATATATTGGGTCCCCAATAATAGATGCTTGCTCTCCTTCCTTGGGTCCAAAAGGGAACTACATCTATTTAAATTCCATCACATTGTATTGAGATTATTTACTTTGGAATATAAAATTAAGTTTTCTACAATGCATACATAAGAATATTTTGAAATTGGACAAATATACAATCCAACACAATGCAGTCCAATTGGCAAGACAAGATGCAATCCCAATGTTACCTTAAAAGGGACACACTACTAGATAAAAATATACAAGAAACCTCAAAAGAAAATAGAAAGGAAAGTTTAAAAGCATGGATAGAGAAAACACTCAAAAATAGTAAACAACTACTATTCGAAAACAAAACTATGAGTAGAATAACTTCAATTTTTTTTATTACATGTCTATATTACAAAAAAAAATCAAAATGGACAAAGAAGCACACCTGGAGTTGGGAAAAAATATGAAGAACTCTCTAGATTTGTTGGCCTTGTTTAACTCTCTTTTGTAAATCTGTATGTTCAAACCATCATGCAAGAGTGCTTAAGACTTTTAGACTAAAAACTTGAATTCACAAATGATCAACCCAAATAATCATTGATTAACTTTTTATAATGCAAACAAAATTCAGAAGAAAAAAAAAA
>CM021103.1:79731228-79782248 GCA_007115665.2 Sequoiadendron giganteum | reverse complement strand
CCATTCTTGAAATTGAGGCAGATTTTAGTGCCAACTTAATAAATATCTTCAATATATTTTCTATAATTAAGTGTATACCTCCTTCACAATTGCTTTCCAATAATAGTATGAAATTCTATACTATTCACTCTCATAGCTAAAAATAATTAATCTAAGTTTATTTATTCTTATATGTATGCATATTATTGGATTAGCCTAGACTGGGCTTAAGGGAGTTTAAAAGTAATGTTATTGACTAATACCTAGAATATATACCTTCCTCTCCAATTGTTTTCACCCCCTAACCTTTGAGTTGACCCTTCATTAATATTTCCTTGACCTCCTTTCAACTAGCAATTGAGGATCATTCGTAGTGGTTGTAGAAGTATAAATTCAAATAGAATTTTGATGTTCTTGTTCAATTTTCTTTTCTTCTTGGCTATATTAAAGAATGATAAATGATTACTTAGATTCATGTGATCAGTTTGTCTTCTAAGTTTGTGTTTTTTAGTTTTATAACATTCACAAAAAATTGTACTCAATATTTAGGTTCGTTTGCAAGTTGCTAAGCTCAATATTGGATATGGTGCTATACAACATGCATGATAGTAATTTGTGTTATCACCACACACTACAAAATGATAATCCTTATACGGGATCTATAGATTTCATAGTATTAGATATTATAAAAAATGTCTTAAGAAAACATATTCTAAGTTGTGGGATATTTCGTTGAAAAGTTGTAACAATGGAAATAACATGGCAAATGGTTAAATCCTTCTTACCTATTGAGTATAATATCACACTAATAAAATAGTAACAAATGACTTGTTGGGAGATGTTGAATTCATATCTATGGTAAGGAATTATTAGGTGGTCATTGAACTAAATACTCAATGCATGTTGCTTGATCTTGGCATATGAGTTCTATTTGTAATTGATAGATAGATATAGCTTTGGGAACCTAAATAATTTAGCCAGGGTTTTCAATACTCAAGAACATGGTAGGAATGTGTTTGCCAAATTTCCTAGCATACAACTATTGTAATCTAATGGTAATTTTTCTAGGAAATTTTATGTACTAAGTAACCCTTAACCCTCATACGAGAAAATTGGGTTATTTGTATTTAGTTCACACATTATTATGATGGATAGTGGAGTGAAGCGATTTTAAATCAAGGAGGCTCTAAGAAGGAAGGCCAAGTGTGCGGACAAGGGTTTCGTATGTGGCGTTAGAGGAGACTAGGCCTCCTCCAAGAAGGATTTTGATTTCTTTGTATGGGGTTGTTAATGCCCTATTAGTCCCTTTCATTCAGCATTCCAATTCTGCTCACTTTGCATGTGTAGGCTTTGATGCAACTCTGGTAAATCCACATTCTTGCATACAAATGCAAGTTGAAGGGTTCTATCAAAATTATGAATGGAGATACATATGCCCCTAATAATATGGATAAAGGGTCAAGCAAGGATTCAAATGGTGTTCAACACTTGAAATCAATAAGTGACATTGTGGTTGGGGAGAGGGCCAACCTTCCATTGGGAGAAAAATTTGTTCTTCAGAGCCACAAGGGTTTTGAAGATGGGGGAAGTGGAAGACAAGGTATGTGTCCTTCTGCCTCCCCTAGAATTGATGTCTTGATTCCAAATCCTAAATTAAATACGAAAATTTCAAAAGAGGATAATAGGTTGAAAAATATTGCTATTTTCTTAGCATTTGTGGACATTTCTAAGGTCCTAGCAAGGAAATACATGGATAAGTGGATAGTAAATGTATGGGGGAAGAAACTATGGATGGATTCATCATTCTTTCTGCAAAATGGTTCAACGTGGGTTGTTTTCTATCTTTCTAAAAAGCAATAAAATGCAAGAACTTGTGGTCAAGAAGCAACTTCAAAATGTAGGAAAATTGGTCTTTCGTGCCCTAGCATGGTCACCCAAAGCCTACAATAAAAATTTCTAATCAATTTAATAGCCTAATAAATAAATTGGAACATTCAAAAGAAAACCCTACATCTGACAAGGGTTGAGGGTCTAGTTCGAAAGAACTTTTAAGCAAAGATGTTAACAATCAATGTCCCTTAGGGGAAGAGATAGTAAATAATATTGCCAAGAAAAATTCTCAACAACTTGTAATGGGCAAAATAAGGCAAAAAATCAAGATAATTAATTGGGAAAAATAATAGCAATAATTCAAAAGAACCCTCAGAGGCTGAAGATTATGCTATTAATTTCATTAACAAAGAATAAAAGGATGGAAATTTTAAAAATACTACAAACCTTGAAATAATAAGTGGGACTAATCATCGAAGAAATGTATCCAAGTCACCCTCTCTAGTTAAGAAAATGGTTGATGAATTTAAAAAATTATAATCAGAGCACCACTACCCTACAAGAAACTAGTAGTGGATTGGAATCACACCAATCTGGACTAATGAGAAGTCCTAAAATATCAGAAACAAGCTTGCAAAATTATGTGTAACAATTCACTATTGATTGCCTGGAGGATATTGGTGAGTTGGTTGGTGAAAAAGAAGAGGATAATAATAGTTCATACAAAGGCAGTTGTGAATCAAATTCCAAAATGGCTCTAACAAACACATTGGCTGACTCGAATCAAATTCCCTTGTCACAAAGACTAAAATGGGGTCTACAACTCTTGAGTCTTCAAGAGATATATGACTCCCTCCTACCAAGGAGGCCACAGTAGGGGAAGTAGAGTCTAAAGATGAGCTCCATCAAAAACTTAAAAAGACTAAGAAAAAGGATACAAATAAAGGAACTATTATCCCTAAGAGGAGGGGAAGCTTCCAAGTTATCAAACAAAAAAGAAAGAAGAATAGTGTTATCATTCATGTGCCCTTTGCCAAAAGGGTGGAAATTGAGGGAAGACTACCAAAATGCTTTGTTAATTTTAGAAATGTAAAGGAGATATCTCCAAAATTAGGTTATGATGAATCTTAAGTACGTCTCTTGGAATGTCAAGGGGCTAGAATCCCCAAATAAAAATGATGTAGTTCTAACATTTCTTGAAACTCGGTGAAGGATAAGGATGTGGCCTTCATCTAGGAGGTGAAAGTAGTAGGATTCACCTTGGAGACCAATTTGAAATTTATTTGGAATAATGCAATGCAATATGCCACTGGGCATGGAAAAGGAAGAGGCAATGCTACTATCTTAATCTTTAAAGTACGAGATATATATGTGATTGGATTTGGAGTCTCCCCTTACAACGAGATGGTTTAGGTTTCTATTAAAAAGAAAGAAACTATCTTTGGTTTGTGCTCCATATATGCTCCTAATGAATATAGGGACAGGGTTAACCTTTGGAATTGGCTACTCAACTTACAAGATATTCCATGGATCTTTGGGTGGAATTTAGTATGGTAGATCATGTTGAAGACAAATGTGGGGGCATTAATATGGAATGGAAAGGAGATGAAAAATACTTTTGGCAGAGGATAAAAACCAAGATTAACTTAGTTGACCTTATTGAAGGTAAAAAAAATGACTTTACCAATATCTAGTACACATTTTGTAATGCTAAAAAATGAGGTAGGAGGATTTATTATTGGCTAGACAGGCTCTACATAAACAAGAATAATTTTACCATTGGTTCTATTAAGGATGGGTGCAAGGTGGAAGTCCACCCCTATACCCTATCGAACCACCACCCATAAAAATTAGAATTATCCTTAAAAGTGATATAGCAAAAGAAGAAGGTAAGGGGGAGTGCATTCTCCTCAATACAAAGCTTCTAAGAGATGAAGACTCCAGGGCTGCTATTTTAACCCTTAGGGGAATCAACAAATGGATGCACAAGGACAAAGGGATAATTGTGAAATGGGAAATCAATATGAGAGGATGGAATACTCTATTTCAAACAATTAGAAAAAAAAGAGCCTTGGATAGAAGGAGGGAGGAGGAGCTCCTTCAAGAAAACCTAATTAAAGTGGAAACCAAGCTATAGAATGTTCCAAAAAATGATGATCTATGCAATGAACTCTCACTTGTCAAAAAATCTAAGAAGGTTACAAGAAAACATGATACAAGGACTTAAAACAAGAGTCAAGCTTAATTGTATGAAAAATGAGGATAAAGATACTAAATTATTCTTTAGGTACCTCAAAGTTAAGAACATAAAAAAATAAATAGACCAAATTTTTGTTGAAGGGATTTCCTTATCCAATCAAGTTTATATTGAGAGCCAGTTCTTCTAGTTTTATAAGGATCTTTTTACCTCTGAGGGAGATAATGAAGCCAACATTAATACCAGGAATTACATCAAACATATCATACCCAAGAAAAATTAGGAAAAGGACATTTTTGAGCTCAGTAAGGAGATCTCCAAAGATGACATAAGGAAGGCAATATTGTCCTCGCAAAATGATAAGACTCTTGAGATAGATGGCCTGCTAGTAGAATTCTATGAAAAAATTATAAATTGGGTCTATGATGACTTATATCTAGTCTACAAGGAGGCCTTTGAGAGGGGTTACTGGGTAGCAACATTAATAAAGGAATAATCAAGTTACTCCCAAAGGAAGGGGACAAAACTCTGATAAAAATTTGGAGACCAATCACACTCCTAAATGTATCATATAATATATTAGCAAAGGTGCTTGCAAAAAGGCTGGTAGATATCCTACCTTCTTTCATTAACAACACTCAAACTGACTTTATTAAAGGAAGATACATATTGAAAAATCTAATAAAAAGTTGGGAGGCCATGGAGTGGGTAGTACACTCCAATCATGATGTTGCAATGCTCCTTTGAGACTTTGAAAAAGCCTATAAGAGGGTGGAATGGTCCTTTGTAAGGTTGTCCCTCAACAATTTTGGATTTCTAGAAGCATTTTGCAATATGGTAAACACTTTATTCATAGATGCGAATGCACAAGTTGACATAAAAGGTTCCCTGACAAAAGAATTTATCTTGGAGATATCTATAAGGCAAGGATGCCTGTTGGCCCAACATTATTTGTAATTTCTTTTAATCGCTATCTCTTAAGAGAAACTGTCACCTCCTAAAACCTTACCGGATAACAAGGAACTTCTTAACATCCAGCTTGTAGATGATATAGCAATCTTTGTTAATCTAGAAGAAAATAATATGGATAGCTTAATGAACAAGCTTAGTTTTCTTGTAAAGCTTCAAGAGCCTAGATCACTCTTGTGAAACCCATCATTCTAGGTTGGGATGAGAACCCTCATAATTGGCTAAAAATGTACAACCTGTAGTGTGGAGGCCCCCAAAAGAAAGATATCTGGGTATTCCTTTGCTATCAATCCCAACCTAAAAGACATGTGGATTTGGATTAATGATAAAATTGAAAGGAATATTGAAAGATGGAACAAGCAGTTTTTATCAATAGTCGGAAGGGTGCAAGTTTGCCAAAAAATATGTCATCCTATAGCCTTTACTTTGCCTCAAATTGACTAGTAAAGGGAAGAGAAAGAAGCATGCAATCAAGTGGTAATGGTGTTGTGTTGATAAAGCAATAGGAGGTCTTGGTTTAAAAGACATAAAATTATAGGGTATGGCTTTGGCCTCCAAGTTGATTACCAAAGCAATGGAAAGTGAAGAACCATGAAAGGTTCTAGTGATTAACAACATAAAAAATGTTGTCCCCAAACGGGCTAAGTCTTGGAAATCTATCTCATTCTATGACCTCCTTAGTAGTAAATTTTCTATATCTCCTAGAGGATCACCTATTTTCAAAAGTATCTAGAAAACTTGGGAATGCTTAAATAAAAATGTAATAAAATGCCATTACACTAAGAACAATAATAGCATAGTCTTTTGCACACATATCTATATGGTGGAACCTTGAACACAAGGATAAGCCCCTTGCATTGCTTCAAGGCTGCTTGGCAAAACATTGGGTTCACAAAGGCATTGATTGTTTCAGTGATATCTTAAAGGATGGGTATTAAAAAAAATGGAATGATCTATATATTGAATAGGATCCACCCCAAAAAAATTGGAGAATATAAACTTTAATAAAGGAAGCATGTAAATACATGTCTTTCCCTATTGAACCTAAATACAATGAAAATTAGTACCTCAAATTCCAATGGCAAGATGGCAGTTCACTCCTAAAGTTAAACTAAAAAATAATCTATAAATTTCTCTTTGAACATCATGACATTTCAGAACTACTAATAAAAGTTGGGGCATTAGCTTAACTAAAAATGAATGGAATAAGATATTAAAAAATAATTGGTCAACTACTTTAGAGCCAAAGAAGACCTGTTTCAAATGACTACTCCTAATTCAAAGACTACCTTATAAAATTGATTTCGGTGACAAAAATATGTAGCATATGTAGAGTTCCTAAAACTATTAAGCACACATTTTTTTATATCAATATGCAAAAGAAATCTAGAAATTATTTTGTGAAAAATAAAACCTATGGGGAAATAATAATGAACCCAGTCTGGAGAAGATTTTACTTGGAAAAAAACAATAAAATTGATAAAGATCTCTTTTTGTTATGGTTATGTCTCTCCTTCGAAATACTTTGGTCTATTTGGAAGGAAAGGAATGAAGACACATTTAAATGGAATAGGACACTTATCGAGTCTGCAAAAAGACTCATCTTGCACAATGTTGCCATGCATGTTGTTATTACAATGGAGATTTCCAAATGCAAATTCTGAAAACTACTAGAAGAAGGCATGATAAGGATCAACTTGTTGGAAGTCAGATATGGCCACACATGGCAGGTAGCACATCCCAATGTAGAAGTGTTCATGAAAGCCTTGAAAGAGTTTCAAAAAGAGTACAACAAGAAAAAAAAAAAAAAAAGGAGGTTCCAAAGAATGAGGCACCCTGACCTCACACCAATGAAGATTATTCAAATGATGAACACCTTGCATCTGAGACCTCGTGGGGATGGAAGGACTTAGTGTCTTACATTGAAGGCATAAATTAGTCTCTTATAATACTATGTTCAAATGTAAATCTTAATGTAAATTTGTATAGATTGGAAAATACACGTATTATGCAAAAATATGAAATGTAACAACAAGCACAATATTATATGTATAGTACCAACATATATAGATATAATTGACAAATAGATATGTGGAATAGAATATAACTATAGGATATAGCTATAGCAATAATGAAAGCTGCATATATATATAAATGATGTACTTATTTTTTGATTACTCTATTATCAATACAAAAAAAAAGATTTTAAATCATTGTCCCTTATTGTATTTGGTTGAGATATAATGTCTATTTATATTTCTACATTACACCCAACACATAGCTATTCCCATTAATTGTAAGAGAGTACAATAGACTTTCATTTTGCCTAGTTGTTCACTATAAAATTAGAAAATATCTAAATTGAGGTTGATATTAATAGTCAATTGTTGATTGTTGCATGTTACCATGATATTATGTCATGCAAATTGAATACAAATCACATTGCATAGTTATATTATAACTTAGTGAGGATTGAGTCGATAAAATATTAGCTATAGAAGCGTCTAAGATATTAAAAGCTTATAATTACAATCGTGGTAAGATTAAATCGTCAATCTTACACATCTTGAATAGAAGATAGTGAATGGTCGATACTTTTATCAGAATATTGGGTTGATCATATTCAATGTCAATAATTTTATTGCCATCATGATTTAATCTTTAATACTTAAGCCATTTCATGATTTGGATTGGTAAATATTTATTGAACAACCAATTAAATTGGCATATTTTTTATTATAAGCATTGGGAGTCCTCCCATAAAATTAGAATCGTTTCCTATTATTGGAAAGTTGTCTTTTGGGCATGGTTTGTATAGTCTCTTTTAAACTAAGTCCTTAAGATGTAAACAATACTTATTTGTTAATTGGACTTGTTTTTTATAAGATAAGCAGCATTTACAGGGTGTTGTACCCTTTACACAAAAAGCCCAAAGGGCCAAAGGAAATCATAGTTCAAACAAAACTTGAACTAGAAGAAACAAATAGAAACAACTGACTGACAGTTGTGAAATAACCCAAAAATTAGACAGTCCCTGAACCAGGGGGGTCCAAACTGACTCCCCGAACCCGAGGCCGTGGAGAGGCAACAGATCTGGGGAGACCCTTCTTCTTCCTCAACATAATCGACCAGGAGGGCTCGAAATCGAGAACAAGCAAGCGAGGCGAGGGGAGTGGATCCACAACAACCACCCCAAGAGAGGAGCCACCACACAACGAGGGAGCCGACAACAAAGCAATGAAGATGGGAGCAAACAAAGGTCTAGTAGAGTCAATCAACGTAGGATGTGTAGGTTTTGATAGTATAGTGTCAACAAAAGGTTCTGACAAAACATAGACAACATAAGGCTCCATGGAGGGAAGAGGAACCTGGGTAGTCACGAGAGGGTTAGCCTCCAAAGAGGAACTAACTAAAGGAGCTCCCAAAGGAGGAGAGCCCACAATGAGATGGTCCGAGAGAGCATTCTTCCACCAAGTCGCAGCGCCCTTGCGATGGGCAAGAGGGAAAGACGAGGTTAAGTGATCCACCAAAAAGAAACTCCTACACTGAAAGGGGAGACCCTCATAGTCCAAGAGCTGCTTCCAAGGTCTGTCCTCAACCAACAAGACCACATCACCATGGAGAGGTTTGGAGATGTCCGAATCGACCAACAACTGAGCTACCGTATTATTCCCTAGCTCCCTAGTTCTAGAGTCCACCATTAAGAAGCATCCAATGGTGTTTCCAATAGCTTCATAACAAGATTCCTCTCAAAACTAGAGAGGGATATTTGGCAGATGAACTCAGATTGGTCTAGTGTTCAACGACTCCGTAAGGGGATTGAATGAGTGAGACCAATGCCTGATGGGCAGAAAATGAATACCCCACATCCTCCCCCTGTCCAACACACGACTTCTCTCAGCAGCAGAAGCAAAGGTAGTAATGAAAAACCCCTAGCGCTAGGGTAGAGCTCAATTTCTCTAGAGACCAATGACTTCCAGGAGTTAGACACCCAAGTATGGAGATCGAGGAGGGAAGGCCATAGGCCATTAAACCTGCAGACCACTCCCTGAGCCAAATAATAAACCTCGTTCTTAACCACCTCAGTACCACAGACCACCACAAGAGAATCCCGAGCATAGAGAAAAGGTCAACGAGTCAGAACAGGGGGTTGAGCACCCACCTTAGTAGCCTCTGAATTTTTTTTCTTATGATGAGAAGAACCCCCAACAGGAGGAACCAACCCAGTAACAAAGTCCATCACAACAACAACAGATGGAGAGGGAGCGCGAACAATGCCAGGAGCATCCACCAAAGACAAAGGGCAAGGGCCCCCGCTGACCACACCTCCATCTGAAATGCCTACGCCCAACGCCCCAACCCCACGCGCATCCGCACCCAGGCCTCCATTGTCATTTGAAATTTAAGGATTCTTGCTCACGCCAGACATTCCCGCTCATGCCAGGTTTATTTAATTGGACTTGTTAACCTTGTTGGGATGTTTTCTTTAAATTCATTCTAAATAAAGTGGTGAAAATTGCATGGCACAAACTACTGTAAAGCCCATAATTTACCTACAAGGCAAAAACACAACTAACAATTTTTTTTGTAAAACACAAGAATTTTCTCATTCTGCTACTTTACCTTGCTTGACATTGTAATAATGCTATTTACATCAAATGATGTTGCCCATGCACAATCATAGTTGACATGTCACTCAAGACAGAAAAATGGAAAGGTGAACACATTTATGGGTGCATAGGGTTCATCATGCACATTTATAATATTTTTATTTTTTAAGTGTTACTTATGAATGATGATATAATCCTTCTTATAACTAACATTAGTAATATGATTAACGTCACTGCAAAACAAACAATAATGTCAATATTAATATAATTTTTAATAGTAAAGTTATTCCTAATATTAATAATAATATTGTTACGTCCTCTTATTTAGATTATGTAACTATAGTATTTTCATCATAAGAGGATACCCATTATGTTTGTCTAACCAACCATATTAAGTGCATCTATTATTTCAAAATTCTTATATTTTTAACACTTTTTTATTGGAGAGATTTGAACTCGGCAGGTACCTACAACATGACTTTACTATTGAGCCAAATGACCAACAATATATATTTTTAACACTAATAATGCTACTACCAAACCATTCCTACAATTCTAATGTTATGATTAGTTTGCACCCCCTCTTGGAGCCTTATACTCAAATATTTTCTTCACCTAAAAGACTATGCATTCGATTTCTTTTCCTTTGCACTATGAGGCACACTCATTAAATTCAAAATAAGTAATACTCAATATTGTGTATTTAATTAAACTATTGGTATATCCTATATATAAACTCCATGGGTGTATTCCCTTCCACGATAATACCAAAATAAATAAATAAACTATAGGTTTCTCCATAAATTTGTATAAATGAATCATCACTTTTAAAACCACAAGAATAATAATTTAAGTCAGTATTTATTAGTACTTGTTGTCAGGCAATACTATTGCAATGCTTTGAGATTGTCCCATCAGAAAAATCAGGTATTCTTCTTCACCCTTACAAATTTCCCTAGCCAAGGTTGCTACCAATCCTGCTTTGCAATCCAAGTCAGTCATTAAAGCCCTTTTGTCTTCTCTTCAAACAAGCACTGGTACTCCTTCTAGTCCTCCTTCTAAGCTTCCTTTAATGGCCAATGCTTCTTATAAAGATGTTATTATGACTGATGAGTGGAAAAATGTTCGTAAGCAAAAAGAACCTTCTTCTCCTTCCTCAAATTTCCACTCCTCTCTTAATGAACCATCTCGTCTCAATTATTCTAGTTTGTTGAAAGCTCCCATTAGATCTTTGTCTCCTCCTAATTCTAGAAAAAGGTCTAGATCGCTTGCTTTTGGTTCGAATGAAAAGCTAATATATGATCAAGTGGTTGGAATCTCTAATTGCTATGGAGTTTTTCCACAAGAGGGGAATGAATCTCTTGATGTTTTACCCTAAAATTCAAGATATTATCTTGGAATCTGAGAGGGATTTCTCACCCTCACCACAAATTTTAAGTTAAAGACACCCCTAAGAAATGGAAACCATATGTGCTTTTGTTACAAGAATTCAAAATCAATAATGAATATTTAAATATGTCTCTATTCAATCTTTGGAAAGATGCTCTTTTCGTTCACACCTTGCATAAGGAGGGAAGTGGTGGAGCTGTTCTTGGATTGTCTCCTTTGATTTCTAAACATGTGATTGCTAAGGGCGAGGAACCAACTCATAACTATGTTTGGGCCCTTGATTTTATCAATGGTTAGCCCTTGGGTTTCTGCTCAATTTATGCTCCTAACAATCTGAGAGATAGAGTTGTTCTTTGGGATTGGATGTATAAGAATCTTCCTATTGCTAATTGGGTGTTGGGAGGATATTTTAACATGGTGGAGCATCATGAGGATCGTAGTTGCTTTAACCACTTTAAGCTCAACCAGGAAGAATTTGAAAAATGGATTTATTGTTGTAATGTGCTTGGAGTGGTTGATCCTATCCATAGAAAATTCTCTAATCATGCCAATAACTAGTATACTTGGTCTAAATGCAGATCAAGTAATGATAGGAAATTGAGCAGATTGGATCATTTTTATTTATTACACAATATATAGTTAGACAAGTTGACCGAGGACTATTAGGTGCAAGTGGATTATTCTATAAATTTATTTGATCATTATCCTATTATTTTCTCATTTTCTTCTTCTAAAAATATTGATGCCAAGTTTTCTTCCCAACTTCCCTTCAAACTTAATACTTCCCATCTTAAAAACATCAACGTAGAGAAAAATCTCTCGAAGGTCAATTAGAACTTGCCAGAAATAAACTTAATCGTTATTCTTATAATGAAACCATTTAGAAGCACGTTGTTGTTACTAAATCTCAATTGCATAAACTAGATCATTACAAAGGACAAGGTGCCAAAATCAGAGACAAAATTCAATGGATCAAGGAAAGGAACAAGGGATCTAAGTATTTATTTAATCATCTTAACTATAACCATCAAAAAGATAGAATTGAAGCTATAAGGGATGAAAGTGGGCTTCACACTGATCAGGCGAAAAATCATTAATCTGTTTTATAATTTTTATAAATGGTTATTTGAAGAGGAAACCAAATGGATAGATATCCAACATGCTTTAGAGGATAGCATCTAGGAATTTATTTCGAACATGATTGATCCAAGTTATAGTAAATATTTGGATCAAATTCTCTCTTTAGAAGAAATTGAATGTGCTTTGTTCTATATGAAACCAAAGAAAAACCATCTCTTTGATGGTCTCCTTGCTAAATTCTATCAAACTATGTGGAAGCACATGGGATCTTGTACCATTGCCTGAAGGACAAAAACTTGTTGGTTGCAAATGGGTGTTCAAGAAAAATATTGGTTCAGATGGAAGTATTAAGAAGTACAAAGAAATTTTGGTTGCAAAGGGTTACTCTCAAGTTGAGGGTGTTGATTATGGTGAGATATTTTCCCCTGTTGCAAAAATGACATCCATTAGATTTTTTCTTTTTTTTGTTGTTTCTTATGATTTAGAGGTCGAGCAAATGGATGTGAAAGCTACTTTCCTTCATGGTGACTTGGATGGGGATATTTATATGACACAACTAGAGAAATACCTGGTGAAAGGTAAAAGTAAGTTGGTTTGCAAATTGAACAAATTTTGGTATGGCTTAAAACATAGTCCTAGGATGTGGTATCGTAAATTTGATACATATGTGTTGAGTTTGGGTTTTGAGCATTCTAAATTAGATCATGCATTTATTATAAAATTGATGGTGATCATCTCCTATTTATTGCATTATATGTTGATGACATGTTATTTATTGGCAATGGGAAAGGTATGATCTCAAAACTAAAATCTCAACTTGCTGCTAAATTTGAAATGAAAGACCTTGGTGTAGCTAGGCACATTCTTGGCATAAAATTTAAAAGAGATGGAGTGAGTAGAAAGCTATGGCTTGGCCAAAGTAAGCATATCAATTCAATTTTATAGAGATTTGACATGTAAGATTGTAGACCATTTTGTGTTGCCATTTCTATTAGAATAAAGTTATCTATTTTAGATTGTCCAACATCTCCATCAGAGATGGAAGACATGAGTAGAGTGCCTTACCAAAGTGCAATTAGAATTTTGATGTATGATATGATTTGTACTAGACCAACCATTGCCCAAGTAGTGGGAGTTATTTCTAGATATATGCCTAATCCTGGTAGAGTTCATTGGGATGCAATTAAAAGAGTCTTCATATATTTGCACCGTACCTCAGATTATTCCTTGTGTTATCATAGTAATTTGATTGAAGATGAGATTTACCTTGATATTTATGGTTATGTGGATTCAAAATGGGCAGGTGATATTGATAGAAGATGATCCACTAGTGCTTATGTGTTTACTTTATTTGGTGGTGTAATTAGTTAGACAAGTAAATGATAGGCTGTGATTTCTTTGTCCACTACTGAAGCAGAGTAAATGGCAACTACTCATGCTTGTAAAGAAGCCATTTGGCTTAAGAGACTGTGTTCATATATTGGAATAAAACAAGGTGCATTTACAATTTGTTGTGACAACTAAAATGCAATATGTCTAGCCAAGAACCTGACATTTCATGCCATGACCAAGTACATTGATGTACAGTAACATTTTGTTTGGGATATGGTCGAAGATGGCAAGCTGAAACTGGTTAAGGTAAAGACTTTGATTAATTTCGTTGATTCTTTAACTAAGCCTTTGATCACAAAGAAGTTTAGATGGTGTTCAAAGACTATGTGCCTTTCAGCCCCTAGCAATTACGAGACAGTGTTTACTCCCTCTCATTGCTCTTGTAAGGTGTTCAACAAGTGGGAGATTTGTTGGGAAATTGTGTCTCAACCTTGTAATTATATAAAGGTTATTGTTGATAGGATAATAAATGAATATATATATATATATATATATATATATATATATATATATTTCCTAGTTACACTGATAGCTGTAGTATACAATGGTAGCATAGGGTGGAGGGGAGGAGTGGGATGCATGTAAACAATTTTTAGAAAGCTCCTAAATTATTGACATACATCAAATAAATAAAATATTGTAAATCTAAACCATTATTTATTAGGTTTTAGATCTAATGGTGGATATTTTGTTGGTCTATCTTGTCCCAGAAGGTAACCCTATTGTAGAGGGGCATTGTACTAAAATTGTAGATAGTGATGTATTTTGAGAGTTTGATAATGATCATGTTGTCTTTGAATCTCTGGTGGTGATACTCCTATGAGAAGATTTCTCTGCAAGTATATTGTAATCTTTATGATTTTCGAATAATATATTGGGCAGATTTTGGTGTGTGGGGTTTTTCTCTTGAAAGGGTTTTCCCCACGTAAATAACTGTGTCGTGGTATGCATGATATTTATGTTTATTTTTGTGAAGGTTTTTGTAACTGTCAAATATCTATAAAGTTTTGTATTATTCTCCTCTCAAGATTAGTGTAGGAAGTTGTTCTGCTACCTTAGCTTCCTTACATTCCTTTCGAGCTTCCGTGGTTTTTGCACTCAAGTTTGAACTTTTACATGGAGGAAAGACACTTTATAAGCCTGCACAACTACTACCAAATCTGAGGACTCTGCTTAAGGAAAAATTCAACAAGATTCCACATGGCGGCTTCACATGCCAACTAAAAGGAAATAGCAGTTTTTTTTGTTTCATCAAGTTCCCACTTTCCCCTCAAAACACCTGTCAAGCCAGTGCACCTTTAAGGGGCTTCTAAGCATCATAGGTAGTATGTGATGCATAGTTGAATGAAAATCTTGGTGGGTCCACTATGAACAAATGGTAGAGGTCGATGTGTAGTCATCCCACATGCATCGTAAGGAGTGAATTCCCTTCATCAGCTATCAATAATAAGGCTTGAAAGTGGTTACAAGGGAAGATCATGGAGGAATAAATGGCACCATCGCCCCCATTGAGAGTTGCATATGTGATGCAGGAGCATCAATTTCATGGTGTTTTTATGCTTTAGTTTGATGTTAGGATTTTTGGTTGTGTTTGTAGGGGTCTTGAGAGATCCATTAGAATCATATCAAGTGGTTTAGATAGCTTTGTTAGACCTAAAATTCAAGTTATTTGGTTTCCCGCCAAATTTGTAAATTTAAATTTCTAGGTGGATTTTTTCTTGTTACAAGGTTGGGGATTGTCCTAAACTCTTGTTTTTGGCTTTCATGGGTCTAATAAGGTCCTAGAGGACCATGAAAATCATGTAAAGTTCCTTTCTTTGATGGTTTGTCACATGTCTAGGTTGAAAGTTGCATAAAGAGGCAAAATTGTCAAATTTTATGACATAGTCATTAGGGCTTTTGGGGAAAAAGGACTTATGATCATGTGTAACTGTTTTGGGAAGTTCTTTTAGGATGCAAAAAATCAATGAAATATACGCTCCAAGAAGGATGGAGCAAAATTTTGGTGTTATACCCTATTTTTGACAAGTTGAGACAATTTTTTTAAAGCAAAATAGTAAAAGAATGGCCCTATAGGACTCTAAATCAGATCTGAAAGATTATGGTTGAATAGTGCTTTGTTTATTTGTTTGAATGCAGTTGGTTTTATTCATTTTTGTAGTGTTTTTCTCGAGTTATAGAAGAAATTCTCCTAATTGTTCTTTCTCAAGCCTAGGGTTTTCAACGAGCTAATTAAATTCATATCTTCCTTTCCAACCATTGAAAATTTATGAGTTTTGGCACTAATTTTTTGTAGATTCTTATGTATGTTATCCCAAAAGGAGGAGTGCTAATTCATCATTTTGTGAGACTTATGGTAGAAAGTGTATTCTTACTACCATGTGGCTATGTAAAACCCTACTCTTTTGATGGTTTAATAGAAATGCTTGATTTTGGAGTTGATTAATTTCAAGAATGGATAGAGTAAAGTCTTTAGAGTGTGCTTAAGAGTTCTAGAGCCTAAGAGTGTAAAATAAATGCAAATTTTGATTCTTTTTTAGAGTTTGCATTTGTAGAAATAAGCTTTTGGAACACCAAACAGGGTATTATTATTTTCCACCATTGAAGGACCAAAGAACCTTGTGTAGATAGTTGTAGAAATCATATTTTCTATCATTGGGAGTCCATAGTGTGTTTGAAATAGCTTTCCCTCTGCATCATTATTGGTATCAAAGCCAAGTTAACCAAGAAAGTATAAGGGTTAAGCAAGAAAAGAAAGATACCTCCAAGAAACACTGAGAGGGTGGCAGAAAGGATAGCCACACAATTGTGAGAATTTGTTGGCAAGAGACATTGCTAGTATCATTTGGTGTTTTCATTGATGACAACCTTAATCGATGATCAGATATGCACATCATCATTTGATCATATCGACAGACAGATTGAAGATTGACAAGGAAGAATAGGGCATCCGGTAGTTCAGTGTTCATCGATCTATATGAAGATTTTTTGTTATTTTTTTGTGTTGCGCATCTCAGGAAATGTTTTTTGGTATATTATCTCTGTTACTATTGAAGCGCATTGGATCGTATCGATCCTTGTGCGAGTTAGAAGATTCGGTTGGCTAATTCTCTATTTTATCAGCACTAGAGCCGACTTCATAAATGTATTATGTTGCAAATGTATGAGAAATAATTAGTTAAGTATTTTTGTGTTCGTACATCTTTGTTTGGGTCCTAGCTAAGTTGTGGCCGACTGTTGTAGATATGCATTGCATATTATTCATGATTTGAGCTGATAGATGTAAATATTCTTTTGTTCTATTGAAGCCGACATAGTGTAATTGAATTCTAAGTTGCAAATATATATATAAGATCATCTGTATCATTTTGGATGATGTATGAAGTGTGTGTTGATGCGAATTACGAATAAGAGTAGAGAAAAAGAGTGATAATGCGCAATTTCACTTGCGCGTAAAGGATTTGTGTTGCGAGTGTGAGTAGAACAAAGCAAAAGTGCATAATCAATCTGTAAGATAGCAGATCAAATATTGTGCTTAACCGGAACTGTAATCATGCATATGTAGATGTTATTTTTCTTAGTTCAAACTCTCAGATGGTTTTAATATGATTTTCTTTGTAAGGAAGTGAGCCTTCCCTTTGAGCAGTGAGCTCTAGGCAGTCTGCCTAAATGCAAGTGCATTACCCTTATTGTAAACCTCATTTGAGTATACTCAGTTCATAATTGTGGATTGGTAATCCACTGTGGTTTTTCCCCTAATAGGGTTTCCACATAAAAATCCTTGTGTTATGGTGTTGTGTTTATTTGCTTCATGCTTATGCATTATGGTTGAATGTTGTTAATGCTTTGGAGATAAAGGTTAATAAAGTTAGTATTTGCACAACACTGATTCACCCCCCCTCTCAGTGTATCTTGTTTCCAACAATTGGTATCAGAGCTAGTTCCTCTGAAGAAGTCTAACAACTTGGGGATATCTTGGAAAGTGTTTCAATGGATTCAAGCAGTCTTCAACAACAACTTTTGGTGGCCCTGGATGATCTTGATCAGTCAAAGCCTGAAGTTCAGAAATTGCAAGCAAACCTCACGAATGCTAAAAAAATCATTTAGTCTTTGAAAGACACAATCAATAAGTCTAGAGAGAAGAGAAAGGAACTGTGTGACTAGATTAAGCAAAATGATAGTAAGAGCATTGAAGATGAACAAGTCAATCAAGCCCTGAAGGAAACGACAAAAGAATGTGAAAAGCTTATCAAAGACAATGTTGTCCTAAAGCATGAGATGGAATCTATCATGATGAGAATGACCAAAGAGGTTGAAGATAGAAAGAATAATGAAGAAAACCTAGCATAGTCCTTGAAAGAAAAATATGAAGTATGTAGCCAATTGGATGATGAACTGAAATAATCTAAAAAAAATGAAGAGGCACTTGAAAAGTAGATGTATGATCTCATAAATGAACTTGTTGCTGCTTATGAATACACATGAAAGTTCAAAGTTAGATCAGCCAAGCTTGATGAACTGATTAAAGGTCAGAGGACTAATGGTGACAAGAGAGGTCTTGGATATGAGGAAGGAGAAAGCTCAAAATATGGACAAAGAAGATTCACACAAGTAAATCAAATGAAAAAATATGGAAGGTATCCGATAAGGCAACCTAATGCTCAAAGATTTAATGGATACTATTTCAGTTACAATAAATTTGGATACATGGCTACTCAATGTAGAAGTCTAATGAAATCAAGTGGTCCATCATTCTCAGGTCGGTGCTTTAATTGTCATAAGGTTGGTCACAAGTCAAATGAATGCAGAAATGTGATGAATCAATTTCATAAAAATATCAGATGATATGCATGCAATAGACTTGGCCATACTGCTATCCAGTGCAGATCAAGAGGAAATCAGTGGAACAACTGGTCTGGATAGAGAAATTTTGTGTGCTATAATTGCAACAAAATTGGTCACATTGCTACATTCTGTTGGAATAAAAAAGGTCCCGTAAATCAAAGGAAAAACATGTAGAAGGATATCGAGGGAAAAGGCAAAGTCACTATAGATGTGGTCAGGCAGCAAATGCAGAAGAAATGGGTGAAGAAAGATCCCTCTTATGAAGAAAATGTGTTAGCACCAAAACTTGCTTTTGGTAATTCATCCAGGAATTAGTTTCAGGCCTTTGGCCTAGGGGGAGCTGTCAAGAAAATCCTTTAACCCCTAACCGGTAAGTAACATCGGATGTAGATATGTACAACAGGTGCATAGATGTTCTATAGATGTTGTTGAACTCATTGAAGAAAGAGATATGCAATATTGGAGGTCTGCAAGAGGTTTATTCATCACAGCGCAAAGAAATAGGGTAACCAAATGAATTAGGGTAAACACATTTATTATGACAAAAAGGGTTAGGTATGCAAGTGATAAAAAGTCATTTCTATTCTTCATTTGTCACTTTGCATTTGGAGAAAAGAAGTTTGGAGAGCTCTAAGGAGAATCTTGGCAAATTGAGGCAAAATTCAAGTGTGGAAGTGATTTGACAATCAAAATTCTGATCCGATGAAAAAGGTATTTATCAAAAAACCCTGCGAATTCGAGATTTGGTCAAAATGAATACTCCTCTGCTAGTTGAAGTTAAGGACAAACCGTATCCCAAATTCAAATGGCATCCTCACAAGTCTGTTGAGATCGATCCATTAGGATCATTTTCATCTGTTTCGTACAAAGTGTTATACACAGAGGATATTAGGGTTTATATTCACGTGAATATTGAAGAGCTAGGAAGTTCACAACTGCTAAATTTGTATAATAATCACATCATAGGTGAAGATTTCTGTGTGAAATCGGAATACAAAACCCTAGAAGAGAAGACATTCACTCAGATTATGAAATTTCCTTTCTTTCAAGAGGATGAATGGATCTAGTATATCTTGAGTAGAGTTCATGCAGAATTCATGTGGTTAAACATACCCTTCAAGATAACAAGAGAAGTTGTCAGTGTTGTTACAGGTTTGTGTTCCTTTGGTGGATTACCAATTCTAAAATATATGAAAAATCAAACGGTCGCTGATGCTACAAGTTCTGAATATGACAGAAGGGAAATTACAATTGATGATATTGTTGATGTAGATGCCAAATTTGCATCTATGGATAGTGGGTACAAGATTTATCATTCCAGTCGAGACAACTCTATGTCTGGTACAACAATTTATGCCGCCTATAAGATGGTGAAAGAAAATGCAGGCTATGATCTTTGCGAACTGCTAATGGAAAATCTTGCGAAGATTAAGTAAGATAAGAAAAAATATTTCAACTATGGTAACTTGATTTTATGCTTATTCTTTTATTTCATGGGTGAGGTTTTGGGATTCAAAAAGATTCATTGGAAAAATGACAAGCTGGTAGCCGCCCAGATCAAAGATCTATTTCACAAATTTGCAAACACCAAAACAAAGAATGCAACTATTTGGGGATACTTTAAAAAATTTCAGACTATGATGCAAGCCAAAGAAAGAAATCCTATTTCAATTGTGGAGAAGTATAAGGATACAATTTGTTTCTTGGTAGACATTGATCAATGCATGATGGAAGTTGTTGATCCTAGAATAGTCTAGATCATGCCTATGGGGTATGAAATTGAAGAGAACATTCTGGATATGTATTCACAACAATTACTAAGTAAACCTCTGGATCCGATAGATGAGAGGTTTGATACTTATGCAGAAAAGGACATACAGGTGTAGAACGAGCTCAGGAAACCTATGGTAACCAAAAGAGTTAGAAAAGAGGTAGAAGTCCTTGCAGAAATTTTGGCGATATCCACAGAGAAATTAAAAGAAGCTAGAAAGAAAAGGGAAGAAGTTGAAGTAGCAAAAGAAGCAGCTAAGGAGGCAACAAAAACTCAATCGGCTAAAACTAGGTCAACAAGGAGTTCTGCACCCCCATCTACTCCTGCAACAAAACCAACTCTTGTGAAGACATACGATAAGGATGGAAAGAGGAAGAAAGATAAAAGTAAAATAATCTATGTAGTAGTCTTTGAGGATGAAGGGATAAATTTTGATGAAGGATTCAAAGAAATCAAGCATCAAGACGCCAAGGCAACAATAGTTACAAAAAGAAAACCCTCAGGTGGAGATGACCAAGCAAAGAAGAAGGAAAAAATTGACAAACTAGGTATGACATTGGAAGCAGTTGAAAAAACTTTAGTTAAGGATGGAAATTTAAAACCACTTTATAAATGGTATGAATCCTTTAGTAAATCTGATTAGAGAATTCTTGAAGAGACAACAATAGAACATATGAATATTTTCAATAAAGTTTTGATTGAAATAATTCAAAATTTGCCTAAAAGTCTATATGACATTCTAGAAATGAGGAGACTCAATGCTAGAACAGAAGAAGAGCAGATGAGAGAAAGGATCCTTACAAAATTGTGTTCGATAATGTCTATGAATGATATGCATGCACTATTGAATAAAGCCAAAAATAAATTCAAGAGAAAAAAAAGGGTGAATAAGCTCATGATTGGTCTGACCGATGAAGTTACAAAAGAAATTGAGCAAATCCTAAGGGAGATACTGTTAAATAATAAAATTGATGTTGTTACTGAGGAAACACATGTTGAAGATGCCCCATCTAGTTTGGAAAGAGAAGCAAAAGAATAAAATTTTGATACAGCCGAGGATTCACAAATTCCTCCTACATTGGACAACACAAAAACTCCTATGGAAGTTGAGATACCTGAAAATGTATCAGTTGAGAAACTAGAAATCCCTAAAGATAAATCAAAACCTACAACTAAGGAAGCAATGATTGAAGAGAATCAAGTTGATGAAAAGGCAACTACAATAGAAGCAAGAGACATTGGAGAGGAAGTGAAGAAATTTTTGATAGAACAAAAAGAAGAAATTGATATGGAATTGATTGAAGGTCCTATTGACCTATCTACCTTGAGTCCAGTTCAAAAAATGAAGGTAGCTTCATTTGCTCAAGCAAAAGTGAGAGAAGAAGTGTTGAAGTCCGAAATTGAGGATAGTGAACTTCTAAATCTTGCATCTGGAGTCTTGGAAAAGATAATGCCCACTCATGTGAAAGATCCGACTGGTTCCTCCTCCAGTGAATTAAAGAAGCTTATCAACTCTGTAAGTACTCATTTGATTCACTTGAGAAATCAACTATGGTGAAAGTACAAAAAAAACTTTGATGTCAAAAGGTTAAGTGGATTGAAAGGTATTATTGTCAAAGATAAAATATTTTTAGCCACATGTGTGAAGAATGTACAAAATGCTCTATCAGAAGGTGGAAAGATTTACAAATCATGTTTGTCTTTTTCAAAGTTTACTGAAGCTAATGAGAAAAAGGTTAAGGATCTAGAAAAATAGCTAGCTATTATTTCTGAAGCGTTTGATCCTCTAACTGGTGGTGTTGGAAAGATAGAAGGTGAAGCGATGTCTTTGCTTGACAAAATAAAAGTCTTGAAGCATGAGAATGAAAAAATTGTTGCAAGAGCATGTGAACTCAGAGGCCTAATTGGTTCAAAAATTGAGATAATGTCAAGCGCTCTAAAGGAAGGAGAAGAAACTATGGCAGTTGGTGATCCAACCAACTTGGAATTTGCAGAGACACAATCTTACTTGATCTGTGATCACATAACAATCCTGGAGAGTCTCAAAAGAGTTTGGGACACAAATCTGATCTAGCTGAAGAAAGATTTTGCAGACATTTTCCAGCTTATGTAAGTGACATAAATATTTTTGTATAACAGTTTTGATTCATTGATCTCTTTTTGGTATGTGGATCCCTTCCTTTTCCATTGATGTTAAAGGGGGAGAATAGTGGAGTGAAAAATGTATAATCATCTCAGGGAGAATTGTATTTTGGAATTTTGGGGATGGTAGTGCAGTTTATTTTGGTACTGATCTGACACTTAGTCATTTTCACTAAGTGTTGCCATCAATGCCAAAGGGGGAGATTGTTAGAAAGAGACACTACTAGTATTATTTGGTGTTGTCATTGATGGTAATCCTAATCGATGATCATATACGCACATCATCATTCAATCATACCGGCAGACAGATTGAAGATTGACAAGGAAGAACAGGGCATCCGATAGTTCAGTGTTCATTGATCTGTATGAATATTTTTTGTTATTGTTTTGTGTTGCGCATCTCAGAAAATGTTTTTTGGTATATTATCTCAGTTACTATTGAAGTGCAGTGGCTTGTATCGGTCCTTGTGCAAGTTAGAAGATTCAGTTGGCTAATTCTCTATTTTATTAGTACTGGAGCCAACTTCATAAATGTATCATGTCATAGATGTATGAGAAATAATTAATTAAGTATTTTTGTGTTTGTACATCTTTTTTTGGGTCCTAGCCAAGTTGTGGCTGACTGTTGTGGATACACATTGCATATTATTCATGATTTGAGCCAACGGATGTAAATATTCTTTTGTTCTATTGAAGCCGACATAGTGTAATTGAATTCTAAGTTGTAGGTATATATATACGATCGTCTGTATCATTTTGGATGATGTACGAAGTGTGTGTTGATGTGAATTGTGAATAAGAGCATAGTAGAAGAACGATAATGCATAGTTTCACTTGTGCATAAAGGATCTATGTTGTGAGTGTGAGCAGACATAGAAGAAGTGCAAAATTAGTCTGTAAGACATTAGATCGAATATTGTGCTTAATCAAAACTGTAATCAGGTATATGTAGATGCTATTTTTCTTAGTTCAAACTCTTAGATGGTTTGAATATGATTTTCTTTGTAAGGCAGTGAGTCTTCCCTTTAAGCAATGAGCTCTAGGTAGTGCACCTGAATGCAAGTGCATTCCCCTTATTGTAAACCTTATTTGAGTATACTTAGATCATAATTGTGGATTGGCCATCCACTGTGGTTTTTCCCCTAACAAGGTTTCCATGTAAAAATCCTTGTGTTATGGTGTTGTGTTTATTTGCTTCATGTTTATGCATTATGGTTGAATTTTGTTAATGCTTTGAAGATAAAGGTTAATAAAGTTAATTTTTGCACAACACCGATTCACCCCGCCCCCCCCTCTCAGTGTAGCTTGTTTCCAACAGAAGCTCTTTCCAGATAAATGAGGGAGATGAGGGTTAGTTTGGATGCAAGACTTAATGCAGTTGAAGCTAACCAAAGAAGAGGAATGGTTACAAGAGTGAGTGACCAAGAAGAAGTGGTGAAACCTCAAGAAGAACCTCAAGAAGAGAGGGATGTTGATGATTTGAGGTTGGAAAGATTATTGAAGGTAGTCAAGAGTGAAGGAACCAAGGTTAAGGTGGAAATTCTAGTATATGCAGGTAGTTTGAATGGCGAAGAAATCCTTGATTGGATAGGAGAGTTGGATAAGTACTTTGAATTGGAGGAGGTATCTCAAGAGAAGTGGATGAAGTTGGCCAGGACCAAGTTGAAAGGTCATGTATCCTTGTGGTGGGATTATGTTCAAGAAGATAGGAAAAAAAAAGGAAAATCCAAGATTACTTCTTGGGATAGGATGGTTGCCAAGTTGAAGGGAAAATTAATGCCTAGGGACTACATGACCAAGTTGTATAGAAAGTTGCAAAATTTGAAACAAAAAAATATGGGAATGAAAAAGTACACTAAAGAGTTTAATAAGTTGAGCATCAGGTTAGGATATATGGAGGATGATACAAACAAGATTGCAAGATATTTAAATGGGTTAAAGTATAGCCTACAAGATTGCTAAGCCTTACAAGCCCCATAACACTTGAAGAGTGCTATCAACTAGACTTAAAGGCTGAAGATAAGTTTAATAGAAAGAAATAAAAGTAGAATAAAGGTAGAGGAAGGAACTTCAGAAGTAGAGGTTCATATGGGGTAGAGGACAATCACAAGAAATTCAAGGTGAGTCAAGCACCTTTCAAGAACAAACACCAAGTTCAAGAGAAGATTTTAGAGGAAGAAGGCCTAACTTCAAGGGAAGATTTGGACAAAGAGGAGGATTCAATGGCTTCACAAGAAAATGCTACAAGTGCAACAAGTTTTCTAGTCATCAAGCTTGGGGGTGTCCAGAAGAGTAGACCACCACTACTTGTAGGAATGAAAGAACTCAAGTTTCTCAAGGAGGAGATGAAGAAAGTGTTAACTCCTCATCATCACTAGAAGGACATTTATCAAGGTTTCAATGGAGAAGGAGCCACCTCAAAGGAAGTCATTAATCAAGACTATTTGCAAATGGCAAGGTAAGTATTGCAAAGTTGTTATAGATTCAGGTAGTATTGATAATTTAATTTCTATTGAGATGGTAGAGAAACTAAATTTGAAGAGATTACCTCATCCTACACCTTATAAAGTCTCATGGTTGAATAAGGGGCAACAAGTACTCGTCAATGAACAATGTTGGGTAGATTTTCAAATAGGAAGGTATAAGCACAAGGTGTAATGTGATATCATTCTAATGGATGTATGTCATGTGTTATCTGGTAGGCCTTGGTAATATGATAGAAAAATAATGCATGATGGTAGGAAGAATGTCTATGTTTTGGAGAAGGATGGAGTTACCTACACCCTAACACCTTTGAAGGAGGAAGATAAAGACCAAAAGGTTGGCTCAAGTGTGATGATAGGGGGTGAAAAGGAGTTTCTAAAGCCAATGGAAGAGAAAAATATAGGCTTTGCAATGATGATCAGACCTAGGACTGTCATAACAACAAGAATTGAACCAACTCTGAATATCTACACTTTTTAGAAAGAGAAAATATCCTTTGAATTTTATTGAGGTTTAACTTCCTCTTATGATTTTCAATGAATTGAAAGAACAAGAAATACAAACTATGTTTGATTTTAACTAGAAAGCAATAAAGGCAAAATCCAATATCAGGAAGAATACTAATATCAGATGCGAAGTACAAATAATAAAATACTGGCACAAAGACAAGTTTAACTTGGAAATTACTGAGAATCAAAATAATGAACTCAATATTACCTGAAAGATGAAATATATTATGAAGAAAATTGAATAAATCACTCACAAGTAAATTGTAACATTAAGATACTCATAAAGGCACAAATTTAAGAATATCAAATTATCTTCACAATCTAGATGCGCATAGACAATTAGTGATTTCATTAACAAAAATAGCAGCAAAGTCTAATATAATATTGAGCTTTCAAAAATGGTTTCTAGAGAGTTTTTAGTTCAAAAATAGATACATATAAATAAGCGGATAGGTAACCACTTCTTTCTTTCCCATAACTAATTAAAACTGATTTTTTTTTAATAAAGCAACTAAAAAGTCAAGACAATGTCGCTTCACTTCCCGTTTCTGGGGGTGCCATGGGCCTTTGTCACAAATCTTGGAAAGCCTTCACGGTATGTAACAAATCCTTGTGTTGAGGGATAGTCACATTAGTCATACACACTTCCCATTCTAACTAACTATCTTTGACAACTTCGATACACTGTTCACAAGCCTTAATAAGATCAATCGCTTGAGATGAGACAAGATGTAATTCACTGAATTTCTTTAAATTCTCAACATTAAAGGAATGGGATTTGAGTATTCCCTTGACCATTTTCTAGAAGTTGTCTACTAATCCTTTGACATTTGCATCATCTCCTATTTATCCTTTGTCCTGTTGCAACCCCAAAGCGATTAAGGTGCTTTGTGCTTTATCTAAGACATAAGTACATTCAGTCACGATTTCCCCAAACTTTTGTAAACCTTGCTTTGACGATTTTCAATTTCCATTCTACACCTTTGTTCCATATAAGGAAATGGAAGTCTACAACGTTGGGTACAATCTGTTCTGTGGCCAGTTTTACCATGCCCTGGTTCATCATTGTTTTCAATTCAGTCTGGAAATGATTCCATGTCTTTTCTTCTTTTTCAACAACAATTTCTTCTTTAAGAGTAGACTTTAAAGTATTTACTTTTAAAAAACACTTTATAGACTCAAAAATAATAAAATTTCCCTTCTTGATCAAACATTCACTCCACTCTTCCACAACTCTACCTAGGGTTTGGCAATTTTTCATCATGCTCATTACTTCTTTCCCAATCATAGCTAGGGGATCTATAGAGGAATCAACCTGAGAAATCGGTTGAAGGGGAATGTTAAAGACAAACCTCAAGTATTCGGTCAGTGCTTGAACCCGCGTCTTCAATTCAACTTTTCTTTCCTTATCCTTCTTCGATCGTTCAACCATTCTCATTGCAGATACTTGAAAGATTTGAACATTCCCATCTCTTGTATGAGGCCCAAGATCATTTCTATTAGCTTCAAAATCACTCGCAATCACTTGAGTGATCTTCTTTTGTGCTGAAAGATGTGTGACTTCCAAATGAAGGTTTCCCAAATTAACATAATCTACTAACCGTGCAGTGGTCTTTAATTTATTTGACTTTGGGGTTGAGGTTCTCTACAATAACTGACCTACCATGTCCTGCTTTGGTAAGCTAGGTTGCACAACCTTCCTTTTTCTGGAAAAAGTATCTTCCAACCAAACAAGTGTAACAAGAACATTAGTTGCCTTAGAGCTTGAAGACCCAAATACTGTTTTGTGTGTAGGAGTGTTCATTGGTATGTTTTTTGATGTGAGTGGAGCAGTCTTTGACTTCTATGATACATTTACCTCTTTGGCGAGTGACTCGTCCTGAGAAGGAGAAGAATTAATGTCAATATTTTCTAAATCCCCTTCTTCTTCTTCACCTTCTTTTTCCTTTTCCATATCAGGTAGATCAAGAATATCTTCTCCACATGTTCGTTGAAACATATTTTTATCAGGAGAACTGTCATCACCATATCCCTAGGTTCCCGAAGGTAATGACTGCGAGGTGGTGCCAGTTGTTCTCACATTTGGAGAAGCTTGGGTGGTACTCCTGGAAGGTTGAGTATTATGGGACCTAGTTAGAGGATGAGACTGATATGCTATCTTCTTGGTCATCCATTCCTGTTTCCTAACCAAAACATCAGCAGTCCTTGCTTCAATAGTTTCCTTCTCCTTATTGCTCCAATCCATGATGAGAAAAGGGTGATTTTCTATTAACTCAGTATAAAATAGGTCTACCATATCAAATCCATCTTCTACAATGTCTTGCAAATCCCATTTTAGACCATAGATGATAATTTGTTCTATAGACAATCTCATCCAACTTTATTTTTTGAATTCATATTCATCAAAACAATCAGCCCAATAGTCCTCCAGACTAGGCTGGTGAAAGAAGTTAGGACTTAATTTTAAATTGTTCTTGCCATAATCTTTAAGATCAAAAGGGATGCGTTCATCATATGAGTGCAAATTATATTTGGATAACTCCCTCTTAATATTTATAAGCATCATAAATGAATTGACATGTGTAGGAACTAAAACCAACAAGAAAACGAATGATCACTCTTCTCCTTTCTTGAAATATACTGTTTACATCTGCTATCTGTCTGCACACCTCAATCATAACCCATTTTTCTTTAGGGTACCTTGGGAGCTTGATAGGAAAACTAGTGAAATCTCCAACTCTTATGTAGGAAAATCTTTGGAACTGGATGAAGTGACTACCATAAAAATTCACAAATTGTATACCTTCATGTGACAGCTGCATGCCAATATGCCCTTTTAATTCTCTGTCCATCCTCATGGTGAAAGTATCTGTTATCCTTCTGAAATGAAGGATTTTTTATGAAGTTGCAACTTATCAAGGTAGTCATAAACAAGCACCTTTTCAAGAGGGAGATCACTTGGTCTCAATCCAAGCCAGGGTCTTGTACTGGAAATGGCATAAAATTAAGTACGAGGACATATAAAAGAACTTGTTAAAAGTAAAGAAGGTCATCAAATAGTGCATACAGTGACTGATAATCTCCACCCAATCAAGAAATTTCTACCCTATTAGCATAATCTAGATGAAGAAATACATCCATTCCTCAAACCTGTGTACATCCCCATTTCCCCTCAGTCTATGTAATAATACCACAATATTAGCTACTTCTACAAAATGATTTCTATGTAGCTTCTGGGGCAATTGAGGTACACCCTGCTTAGGTTTCACCAACTAATTTTTTGCCATTTCATTTTTGTATAGTCTCTTCTTATGAAAAAAATCAATTTGGGAATTCGTCATGGTCAAATACGAGTAATTATCTTTTTATGGAATCTTTAGACATGGTGCAAAAGTAGATTTTTGAATTTTTAACACCAACCGGTTAAATCCTATGTTTCAATTTCTCCTGCCTGTGAGTTATAATGCCTAATGCATTCTAGGATAATTTCAAGACATTGTATTGCTATTGAAATGGCAGCAACTTCAACTTATCTACTATCAATCACCCGTCAATTGATGGTGGTGGTTTTAGACTATTGAATTTATCTTTTAGTTCACCTAAATTCACATGCCCTAAATTGGTATCCCAAATCTCGGGTCTATCACAAGATAGACTAGATATATACTCATAACCCATGCACTTGAGCTTAGCCATGACTATAAATTTAGGGCTCAAGCAAGAGTATTTTCAAGGAGGCTACAATGTGAAGAGAGTTAACCTAGAGATACAAACTTTGAAGAGGATGGATATTATAAATACCTCCAATGGCGAATTCCGTAGCTAAAAATATGCGTCGATATGTCTCATCGGTTCCCTTCTCAAAAAATCAGCACCATAATGAGGAACGTTTGTCTTTCACCTAGAAATTTCTTTAAAACCCTATGGAAAGCGTGCAAGTAGATGAGTATTAAATATCACTTCATTTTTGTATAAGAACATGTCAGCTTTCACATCATTATTTGATTGCAACCACTTTTCAAAAATTTGAAAAGCAATGGATAGGGGCAAAAAAGTGGAGAGTTCGACGAACTTTACAAAATCTCACCGAAGTTCACTGTTCACTTCAAAACACCACTAGCATGAAATAAACTTGTGAAAAGACCAAGATCAAGGTGGGAAATATAAGGTTAGACAGTAAAGCGGGAAGTTAGACAAACTAATGAAAAAACCACCCAAGTTTGTAGGATTATGCAAAACACCACCCGACAGAGGACTTAGCCGGTTCTGGATAAGGTGGAAGACCTCGTGCAAGACATGGCATAAATTTGGGGTAATAGTGGCTCTCATTGGGGATGAAGACTGAAAAGGATGGGGCAAGGAACCCAAACAAAAAACCAGTAAAGATTAGTGCTTTATCCATTACACAACAGAGTCAACATGAATGAACTACACTCTTAAGCATCAAGGGAACAAACCAAAAATGAGACAAAAACCCTAAACTAACTATGTACAGGAAAAGACCCTGAGGGGAAATGAAATCGAATAGAGCTTAAGGTCCTACCTATCGTAGGGTATAGACATGGGAGTACCATAAAAGTATGCCAGACGAAAAGTGTTTGGTCCGCATTCATGAGTGATCTTGAAGGGACCGATCTAGAGTGCATCAAACTTCTTATGAGCGCCTTTGGGTTCTTTGCGCTTGTCCCATGGTAAGACTAAATCTCCAATCATAAATTTCCTTAGTTTTGCTCTTCTATCAAAAATATTCTTAAATTTGGTTTGATGCATAGTTATTCTATCAACCATGTCTTCTCGTTGTTCTTCTATCTTGGTTAAATATAAGATCCTTTTCTCTAAGGCATCACTGAATACATAGTCTTTGATGGCGGTTTGCAGTTTGAATGCAAATAGTTCTTGTGGTAGAGGGAGTACACTTCCCACCCCATTAAATAGTTCAAAATGGGTCATCCCAATCAATCTCTATGGATTTGCTCTATTTGCCCACAAAGCTTCATGCAATTTATTATGTCAGTCTTGATTTTTGTTTAACAAATTCTTGATGATATTCACTAAATTCTTATTGTTGGATTCAACCTGAATATTCCCTTGAGGATAATAGTCAGACAAATGGGATAAGGAGATTCAATAGTCATTACAAAAAAGCGATATCTCACTAGAGGAGAATCTCGTTGCATTATCAACAACTAACTTGTAGGGGACTCCAACTCTGGTCATAATATTTTCTTTAATGAAGTCATAGACTACCTTAGAAGTGGTTCTCTTAACAAGAACTACATCTACCCACTTAGTAAAGTAATTTATAGTTGTGAGGATGTTAGTGTGACCACTACTGGATTAAGGACCAACTGGCCCAATGAAATCAAGATGCCATTGCTAGAATGGTCCATCAATCATGACAGGCCTGAGCGATAAAGCTGCCAATGGAGGCCTTCTCACAAATAATTTATATTTTTTCGTATCAATGATAGGCATCTTTAAATATTCCAAGCCAATAATAGCCATGTCTTAAAATTTTAAATGTGGTCATAGTGGAGGAGAAATGACCTCCATAGGCTTCATTATGAAAAATGGTGGGTAATATTTCCTATAGGCCTTTATCCACGCATTTCAAGAATGTCCCATCTATGTTGCATTTATATAGAGTATCATCCTAGATAACATATTTAGCCGCTTTCAACTTTAAATTTATTTTATGCTTACTTGAGAGGTGTTTTGAGCATTCCCCATAGGTGAGGAAATAAGCTATGTCAGAAAACCATTTGTCCTGTACACTGACAGTTAGTGCTAAAGGAAAATCTTCATCACCCTCTGATCCTTTTTTATCTTCCCCCATCAGTTTACAAAGTCCTCTTCCTCTAACTAGTTTCTTGGGTTTAAGATATAAATCATACTCTTACACTTTCGTGATCCAAATTCCCCTTCTATTACAACCAATATCTTGCTTAGTTAAAATGCTCTTAACAACATGGTCTGGTATGTACAAAATTAAATGTGAATGCAAGATATACAAACGAAACTGCTTAAACACCTTGACTACTACAAACACATGCTTATCAATTTGGGAATAATTTTATTTGTGCTTCTTTAGTGGCATTCTCATAAAAGCGATAAGCGCCTGCACATTATTTTCATCAGCCTGAAGCAAAATAGCAAACACAGTATGATCTGAAGTGTAGCAATAAATGTTGAAGTCTTTTCTGAAATTAAGACTGACCAAAATAGGAGCTTGGAAAATTACTTCATTAATTTCATTGAACACTTGCTTCCGAATTTCATTCCATCTAAAGACTTGATTTTCCTTCATATCTCCACGATATGGATAGTGATTTCAGAAAAGTCTAGGACAAAATTCCTTAGGAAGTTTACTTGACTGAAAAAAGGACTTTACGCCAATTTTGCTGGAAGGAAGACTTAGTTGTAAGATAGATTTGACGCTTTCAATATCTATTCTAACTCCTTTGGACACAATATGACCCAAAATTTTACCCTTAGTGATAGAAAACAGTGAATTTTTAGGATTAAGGGATATACCATGTTCTTTGCACCTTTGCAGGACTTGTTCCAAATCTCTTAGATGATTCACTCTCCTTTTGGAAAATACTATTAAGTCATCAAGATAGATAACTATTATTTTATTTTTGAGGTCTCCAAAGGATAAGTCCATAGCCCATTGAAATTTTACTCCTGCATTAATAATCCCAAAGCGTATCTGATTGTAAGTAAAAATTCCCTAGGGCATGGTAAAAGTTGTTTTATGTTGATTTTCCCCAACCACACTAATCTCGTTATAGCCAAAAAATCCATCTAGCATCGACATCATCTTTGAGCCAACAACTATTTGTAGGATATGGTCCATATTTTGGAGTAGATTATTGTCTTTCAGTGATGCCTAATTCAAATTCCTAAAATCCATACATATTCTTATTTCTCCATTTTTCTTGCGGACCGGAACAATGTTTGCCACCCAAGTAGAATGATGTATGGGGTATATTATCTGAGCCTTCAACATCTTGTCAATCTCCTTGAAAATTGCATCCATCACTTTAGGATTATAGTTTCTCAGTTTCTACTTGAAAGTAGCCATCCCTTCCTTTAGTGGAATATGATGCTAGAATTTCCCATTCATGAAGTTCTTTAGATCATTGTAGTGCCAAGTGAAAACCTCCTTATACTTGATGAGTAGAGATATAGATTTTTATCTTTCTTTTGGAGAGAAAAATTTCTTGATATAGACCATCTTTGGAGAATCGGGATCTCTAATATTAACCACATCGAACTCACCACAGTGGTTAGCAGATTCACTTATCTTTTGTTTTATGGACTGATCATGGTGGTCAAATAAATCCTCTAGGGAGACTAACCCCTTAGGAGTCATGTTACCTTTCAGCTAAATGATCCCATCTTTAAGGTCACATGCATCATTAGGACATAATTCCTTGCATTCATTACTGCTTCCTTCGAAGAAAGCTTGGACAAAAACTTCAACATTTTCTAAGAAGGCCTGAACTTTTTTATCATTCTCAAAAACCTGCCAATGGTTAACATTATCAGGGACAATAGGTTTGTAAATCAATTCAATCCTGTAAGATTTGTCCTTGAAATTTGGATGTGGGAGCAATAGGGAAGCAAAAACTACTATTGAGTGAGCTTTAGAGTTTAGTTCCCTGGGAACAACTTCTATTGAAAAAGTGTCAAAATATTTAATGGAATTCCATACCTAATTTCAATAATGTCTCAACCTTTCATTCTTCAAAGAAAAAACCTTATGTACTTGTTTGACAATTAATTTTGTATCTCTTGAAACCTTAAGCATCTTTATCCACATGCCTTTTACCTCATCTAGCCCTAATAGGAGGGCTTCATATAACACAGTATTATTTGTATTTACAAATTCCATTACAAATTCCAAACTATAAGAAAAAGGGAAATGCTCACCAAAAGGAGAAATAAGTACCATGTCTACCCCTGATCCAGAATTGGAGTAGCTCCCATCAAATTACATCATCCAAAGCTCAGGTTTTGAATCTGGGATATCTATATCATCTAATTTATCTTCATCTGAGAAAAGCATGTAATTTCCCAATTCAGTTTCTTCAAATAGGATCTGTGCTTTACGATCTTTAGATTTCAACACTATTATCTTAGCCTTTGGCTCAAGTTCAAGACACACTTTTCTACAACCAATAGGTATGGTAGCGTAGGACCAATCCAACTATATTTCTCCCCCTAAGTCTTTCCAAAAAATTAAGCTCAAAAGCATACCATAGATGGCAGGTATGTCTGCGACCAAGATGTTGAGCCTAAGTCACTTTTTTGGATAAGCTGTAAGTGCAACTTGAGCATCTTTAATATTTTTGATTAAGGTAACCTGTTTAGATTCCATAGAATAACATTTCTCGAATGTCTTAGTCATTTTGAATCCCACAGCTCGAGCAATTTATGCATTCATAACATTGTTAGAAGCACCTAAGTCAATGATGCAATTACTCACTCTCAACCCATTTACAAATAGTGATACATAGAAAGGATTGGGATTATCATCAGAGGTATGTGATGAGGACATCTTACTACTAGATGCCACATTGGTCACCGAATTCTGAGAGCTAACCATTTGCTCATCTAGACCTGCATGTAACTCAGAATGTCCCGATCTGAAATATTCAATCAATCTATCTAACTCTTTATGGTTCATTCTTAAATGTTATGCTTGGGAAATCTATACTTTGGAATTTTTATAGAACTCCACAATATCAAAATTCCTGGTTCATTTTTCCATGGATGACACAATCAAATTTTTGTTAGAGTAAAGGTTTTAACTTAATTATGTTGATTAAGTTACCTTTATTCCCTTCTTAAGATTTCACGTTAGTTTGCATAAAGTGACATTTAATAATTATATTAATTATTAAATATTTTCCTATTAGGGTTTCTATTAAGGTTTTTCCTATTAGGGTTTTATTGGGGTTTTCATGATCTCCTTTTTATAAGGATTGATCCCATTGTATTTCATATCAATTCATTCTCTCATTCTCTCTGATATATACATTTTCAGTTTTCAGAGAACCCTTGCTTGTTTGTCTCCATCTCTTCTTTTTTGACAGGGTATTTACATGCAGGTGATCTTCGAGGTTTGTGAAGTTGTATTTTCTCAACTCCTACATGGTATCAGAGCTCCACACCTACTGCTTCTTGTTCTTATTTTGAAGATTTTTGGAGCTTCAAGGGTTTGAGTTTATTTTCTTGATCCAGGGCATACCTGCAATTTTGAAGCATTTTCAACTCAAACAGACCTCACCATTGCGTCCGCAGCGGTCCAAAACCCCTAAATCGAATGTTCATTCGTCCATTTTGGACAAAGTCAAAATTTGGGGCAAATTTATTTTAGCAGGTATGACTGTACGACTGTCGTCTACGTGTGGATCCGTAAAAAAAATTCTTGGTAAATTTATTTTCTTTCGGCAAAAAAAAAATTTGTCTGCTTTTGTTTTGGAATTTCTTTTGTTTGAAATGTTTTGAAATTGTTATTTGATTTTTTATTTTTCAAAAATAAAAATAAAAATAAAAATTATAAATTGTAGTTTTAGGGCTTGTAGGCCCTGGTATAAGGGTACCCGCAGGTACCTGCATCCATAGGCCTGCGGGCCCGTTGTATGTCGGTCGGTGTACTGTCGACCGCCGGTCTGACAGTACCACTGATGGCGGTACTTGCCCAGTCGCAGTGGGGGTGGCCCCCACCCAACTTTTTTTTCAAAATTTTTTTATTTAAATTTTTTTATTTAAATTTTTTTTTGTATATTTTTTTAATTGTTTTTTTAAAAAACATTTTTTTTCGTAATAAGCGAAATTATGCTTTTACTGTGTTGGTCGTTTGGCTGTCAAATTTAACCCAGTCTTTTTGTTGCGACGGCCGTATGATGGCCATATGACCGTCAAATTTAATCTAGCACTGATTTTTTCCCTCTTTGGACCTGATTTCTTCTAGAGGTCGTAACTTGGGCATACGATATCATTTTTTGGCAAACGAGATATCGTCAGAAAGCTAGTTTTCTCATCTTTCCAGTGGTGTGGGTTTTATCACATCTTTTTTCCGTTGGTGCATTCTACAGCCAGTTGAAGACAAAGGGGCTATTTTCAATCCCAAGCTCATAACTTTTGATCAGTTTCTCTGTTTTTCGCAATCTCAGCGACGTTGGAACTGTATTTCAGAGCTCTTCAGTTTCATCTATGCAATTTTTCCATATTTCACTCTAGGTATATTTTATTCAGTTATTTGTGTTTTCACACTTTGGTGGATTACCTGGACATATTTGCTCTTGGAAACTTTTTGTTTGCATGGGATGCTTTGTTTTTGGCTGTTCTTCATGAATTTCTAGCATTTTGTCCTTTGAGGACATTTTGAGCATCATTTGTAAGCTATCTTTTATGTAAACGCACTGAGATAAAGTGTCACACTATTGCACATGCATCTTTTGAGGATTTTGCACATAAGGTTGTGCCATATTTTGTATTTGCATTGTTATTATAAAGTTCCATGAGGGGTTATGTAGTTTTCCTTTGTTTTTGCCATCACATCTTTATTCAGTGAGTGTCCCTCCACAACGACAGTGAATCCATAGGATTGGGGGTTGTGTAGTTTGCTTTTGTTTGCCATCACACCTTTTTCCGGTGAGTGTCCCTCCACAACGACCATGGATCCATATGATTCTAGCCTTATGCATGTGTGCTTTGTTTTGCACACCACTTTTTCAGTTGCAGGTGCTTTCTTGTGCACTTTTAGATGTTGTTTCTTCTTCCTCATGCACTATAGGGTGTTTCACATCATTTTAGTGGATCTGTCAGGCTCTCCTAGTTCAACATTATGGGGGGGTTATTATATTGTTCGTGCTAATTCTTCCTTGGTTTCACCTTGGAAGGGATCTTCCATCTTCAGTGGAGTTTCTTTAGCACCATAGCAGTCATCTTTCGATAGTTGTTTGCAGCTTCTTCCGCTTCAGTGATGTTCTTCTTGGCTTTCTGCATCTCTTTTTGGAGTAGAGTTTTTTCCCATGAGGTTTTCTCTATTTCTTCTCTTTACAGAGATTTTTTTGTATTTGGGTACCTGATCTGGCCTAGTTGTCGGGACCCATGTTTGCCTTCTTGCATTGTAGTTACCTTTGTTTTCTTGCATTTTTTTGTAGCTGCATTGTTGCTCATCTTAAGGGAGGGTGTTAGAGTAAAGGTTTTAACTTAATTATGTTGATTAAGCTACCTTTATTCCCTTCTTAAGATTTCACGTTAGTTTGCATAAAGTGAAATTTAATAATTATATTAATTATTAAATATTTTCCTACTAGGGCTTCTATTAGGGTTTTATTAGGGTTTGCATGATCTCCTTTTTATAAAGATTGATCCCATTGTATTTCATATCAATTCATTCTCTCATTCTCTCTGATATATACATTTTCAGTTTTCAAAGAACCCTTGCTTGTTTGTCTCCATCTCTTCTTTTGTGACAGGTTATTTGCATGCAGGTGATCTTCAGGGTTTGTGAAGTTGTATTTTCTCAACTCCTACAATTTTTAGAAGAGTCTTCAATTACACTTTGTGATACATTTTTTGCCTTTCAAAATTGTACTAGCTCTGGTAAGTAAAACCTTGGGAGAATTTTGGGTACCTCTTTTATTGGTATGTTGTTGACTTCTAGTGATAGTGACACATGTAGGCTTATCCAAAGTAATGTAGACGTCCCCTCCTCTATCATCATTAGGTTCAAATTCTAGGTATCCATTTGCAGAGTCATCATATTGATTAGATGAATTGCTTTCCTTCGTGACATATTTGATGACTTCTTTCATGGTGGTCAATTGTATAAACCTATTCATTTTAGGACACTCAACACCATCGTGACCAGATGTGAGGTGAAAAACACACATACTCTTTTTATTGTCTCCAGGTGGGGCTTCAATTGCCAACCTTTGTTGAGTTGGAGGCAAGGAAAGTGTTTTATTTTTTGGTTGAAAATTTTCCTTTCTCTAAATATATTGATAAGGTTGATTGATTTTTGGTAGTTGTCTTTTGAGAGAAATGATATCATTAGCCAATATTTGAATCATAAGATCTGAAGAAGTGGTCGGGAGTGGCTTATTCGTATGCAATTCTCTTTTCCACTTTCCAACTGAGATGAAATCATCTTCTAACTCGATGGAAAGTGCTTGTGTGGCCTCAAGAGTATTCATTGGTTTCCTTTTTAAGAGAAGGCCAATATATGGGTGTTGCACATTAATGAAGAGACATTTCTGCATTTCTTTGAATGGCCTCTTAGCAGCATTAATTCAAAACATCAATCTATCAAATTTAGCAATGAAATCCCACATAGATTCATTTGCCTCCTTCATCTGAGCGACTTGTACTATTAAGGTGAGGTCATCATCTATGCTTTTGAATCTAGCTTCAAATTTACCATGCATCGTTGCCCAATTAGTAATACACCCATTAGGTAGTTGATAAAACCATTGCACTACCACATCAACCAAAGATTCCATGAAGACCCTAACCACCACATCTTCTTTTGTACTGCAAGCACACCATAAGCAGTGTAAAAAGCATCAATGTGTTCCTTGGGAGAGATCTTTCCATCACCTCAAAAATTGGGAATTTTTTTACGAGAACCCTTGGGAAAATCATGTAAATTATTTCCCAATTGTAAAGGACCAATAGTAGCACCCCATGGAATAGGAAGCGGTGGGTTAGCCATATTGCGAGGAAGATTAATTACCACCAGGAGGAATGCCCTGTGTAACACTAAAGCTTGGGGAGTAGAATGAATTGAAGGTTTTCTGGTTGAAGAGGCAGGTCTACTTCTATCCCCAACCCTTCATCTAGAGGGAATAATATAAGAAAAATTACCTCTTTGTAGGGCTTCAAAAATAGGATAAGAAATACCTCTACTCCTTTCCCCTTTGGTGAATCTCTGAGAATCCAAGATTGATTTGAACTACTTGTACAATATACACAGATAAGACTACCCATAACTATTTTAACATGTCTGATTTCCCCAGCGGAGTTGCCAAAACTTTGTTGGCTAACAGATTGGGCACCTTGATATCTTATTACTTTATGCCCAAAAGTGTGCCTAATGAACCAACAACTTTGAATATCTACCCTTTTTAGAAAGAGAAAATATGCTTTGAATTTTACCGAGGTACAACTCCCTCTTATGATTTTCAATGAATTGAAAGAACAAAAAATAAACCCTATGTTTTCTTTTAAACAAAAAGTATTAAAGGTAAAACCCAATATCAAGAAGAATCCTAATATGAGATACAAAGTACAAATAATAAAATACTGGCACAAAGACTAGTTTAACTTGGAAATTACTAAGAATTATAATAATGAACTCAATATTATCTGAAAGGTAAAATCCATTATGAAGAAAACTGCGTAACTCACTCACAAGTAAAGTGTAACATTAAGATACTCATAAATGCACAAATTTAAGAATATTAAATTATCTTCACAATCTAGATGCACACAGATAACTAGTGATTTCATTAATAGAAATAGCAAAAAATTATATTATAATATTGAGCTTTCAAAAAAGGTATCTATAGAGTTTTTAGTTCAAAAATAGATACATATAGATAAGCGAAAAGGTAACTGCTTCTTTCTTTCCCATAACTAATTAAAACTGATTTTTTTTAAATAAAGCAATTGAAAAGTCAAGACGATGTCGCTTCACTTCCCATTTTTGGGGGTGCCACATGCCTCTTTCACAAAATCTTGGAAAGCCTTCACGATATGTAATAGCTCCTTGTGTTGAGGGATAGTCACATTAGTCATGTGCACTTTCCATGTTAACTGACTATGTTTGACAACTTCGATATGATGTTCTCAAGCCTTCATAAGATCAATTGCTTGAGATAAGATAAGATTTAATTTAGTGAATTTCTTTAAATTCTCGGCATTAAAGGAATGAGATTTGATTATTCCCTTGACCATTCTCTAGAAGTTGTCTACCAAGCCTTTGATGTTTACATCATCTCCTATTTCTCCTTTTTCCTGTTGCAACCCCAGAGCAACTAAGGTTCTTTGTGCTTCATCTGATACATCAGTACATTCGTTCATGATTTATCGAAGATTTTGCAAGCCTTGATTGATGATTTTAAATTTCTATTCTACACCTTTTTTCCATACAGGGAAATGGGAGTCTGCAGCATTAGGTATAATTTGTTCTGCCGCTAGGTTTTCCATGCCCTAGTTCATCATTGCTTTCAATTCAGTTTGGCAATGATTCCATGTCTTTTCTTCTTCAAGAGTAGACTTTAAGGAATTTACTTTTTGAAAACACTTTATAGACTCAAAAATAATAAAATTTACCTTCTTGATCAAACATTCACTCCACTCTTCCACAACTTTACCTAGGGTTTGGTAGTTTTTCATCTTGCTCATTTCTTCTTTCCCAATCATAGCTAGGGGATTCGTAGAGGAATCAACTTGAGAAATCGGTAGAAGGGGAAGGTTGAAGACATACCTCAAGCATTCAATTTGTGACCAATGGCACAGTATAGGTTAACTACACCCGATCCATACAAATTTGAGGCATATTTAACCCACTAAGCATCAATCCCAACAAGATCATTCACTATAAACAAAGAAAAAGAAGCCATTAAAACTAACATTCTAAATCATGAAATCTTGACAAACCTCTAATATAAGACATTGAAACTTATCCTATTGGGGGAGTGGTGTCGCATTGAAGTGGAATGACGACCCTTTTCAAATCCATTAGATAATGAGCTTATTTCAATCAATTCTATTGAAGAGAATCGACGAAACCGATGATAGATGTGTGATGAGACAAGATTTAAAGATAAATAAACATGATGCAAGCTATTTTAACATGATGTAGACTAAGATGAATGATATCCGTGAGTGCAAAGCTAATCTAAATGGATTGTAAGCTAAAAAGATTGAAACCCTAATTACACAATACTAAATGGATGCATTTATGCTATCATGGAAGCCATTAATAGAAGCTAAGCTAATATGATGCAAAAATTAAACTAAAAGATGCTAAATAAGTGTTAAATATGAGTACAAGTGCAAGTGATTTTAACAACATAAGTTTGATGTTAAAAGATGGATCCATTTGTCTCCAAATAGTGACCTATTTATAGGAAATAACATGATAAATGAAGGATTAAGATTAAAAAGGTTAATCAATGGTCAAAGATGGAGGAAAGATTAAACATGGATTATGGATTCTCATCAATAAATCAATGATCAAATGGATCAAGGAAATAATCAAGGGTTAATATTCTTTCAAACAAACACACCTTTAACCTGCCCAAGAAGTCTTGTTAGTTAACTTGCACATGAAGTTTTGTAAGTTTGTTATGAAGGAGAATATCCATTTTTTTCAAATGAGTGAGAAAAGAGAATATTCATTGGAATATTCTCATGAGTGAAGGAAAATTAGATATTTAGCAGATTAAAAAAAATTTTTAATGTGCAAAAGGGGAAAGGAATATTCCTTTTGAAGGAATGTGCAAAGGAGGAATATTCCCTTGCAAGGGGGAAGTTAAATTTATTAGTAATTGATATTTAAGACAAAGTTTTTAATTATGTCAATTAGGGGAATTTCATAATATTCATTAAATAAATGATTTAATGAAAATGGGGAAAGTGAAATGATATTTAGTTCAAACAACTTAGGTTTATTTAATTAAATAAGAGGACTTAGGGATTTAAATTAAATAACTTGATGTATTTAATTTAATAAGATGAAATGTTAGCATGAAAGGGGGTGAATTAACCTAATTAAATTAATTAGATTATTAGATGAAAATGGCATAATTAATTAAATAGCTAGGCTAATTTAACCAATTAAGCAAAAAGAGGATGGGTTTTAGAATGAAATAATGTTAGTTAGCCATTGTTATCCATCAAGATATTTTTAGGTGTCTACATTTTGCCCCTCTTTGAAGCAATGCACTCATTGCATTGGTTCAAAGACTAATGCTAATGATGATGCAAAAATGGATATCAATGGTCTCTTCGAGATGTTGATAGCCAAGCTAAAGTTGATTGATTTGATTGATTGATTGATGACATTGTTGAGGATTCACAACAATGCAAGGTTTGTGTTGAATAACATGAGGATTGATAGGGAACTATATATCCCAATGATGGTTGATTTGATAGATTTGATCAAGATTTGCTTGCAAGGCTAGGAACAAAATTCATTAGATGATTTGATATCAATATGATGGTTGGTTTCCCCCACGAAAGATTGATCGAAGAATAAAGTGTTTTGATTGGGCTCATGATAGGTGAAAATCAGACTTATGCTTGAGATGTTGATATTTAAGGTTGTTTTTGAGCTGAAGAGTTGTGAATTTTCAGATTCTTGAGTTGGAGATGAGATAGATGCCCCACTGTGCCCCAACAAAAGAGGGATTGTTGGAGTGTTAGCTCAGATATTGATGTAGACTGATTTCATGATGTATAGATAGCCTCATGTACATTTCAATGTAGATCACATAGATTTGATGCTTGGATAAAAATGTTAGTAAAGATAGAAGAATAAGAAGAATGGATTTGACTTTTGATATTGAGATTGATTCAAAATTCCAACAATTCCATGATGCATCAATACTTTATTAGATATGGTGATGATATGGATGAATGATGATTTGCTCATATCTTGGGATTGGGATTTTCTCATCCCTTATTTTTGATATAACATATAGAGACAATGCATCAAGGTATTAATAACCAAGATGGTGTTGTATCCAGTGTAATTGACTTTGACTCTGCAAACATATAGGATAGTTCTTGTTCATTTCTTGACATACAAAAACCTCATTGGAATTTAAGTTAAAAGCTTAGAATATATCAGACCAAATCATACACAATAGTTAACAATGTACTCCAAACAACCTCCCTACACACAACTAAGAAAGTATGTGCCAATATTATTTTACAAGAATACCCACAAGCATAAAAAATGAAAGATAATGAACTTTTCCCCATTTATTTCTCTCTAAAGCATTTAGACATCATCGAGAGGTCCTCAAAATGGATCATTGAGATAAATCATAAGAAAATATCAAAGAAAAAAAATCAATGTTATCTATATCTCTTGCCAGGTTTAATATAGCTAAGGCGATTTCTTATGGGTGAAAGCCAAATGAGATGGGTGAATTTGAATTTTCTAAATATTTCAATGTTTTTGGTATTTTGAAAATATTTTGAGGCTTTTTTTGGTCTTTTTGAAAGTTTATGTGAATGTTTTGGTTTTTGATTATTTGAGGTTGTTTAGGGTTTTCCAAGTTTTCCAATGTTTTGGGGTTTTCTAAGTTTTAAAATGTTTAGGGGTTTTTTATGAGATTTACGAATGTTTAGGGATTTTCCAAGTATTCTGATCAAGAACCTAACCTTAAAGTCTATCCTAGGGGCCTTGGGGGATGATCAAAGATTAGCCTTGCCTACGTTATACATGGAGAAGGCTCATAGTTCAACCAACTTGACTTTTTTACAATGAGGAATGATCACTTGATGGAATTTCAGTTTCTTATGATAGACTCCTAAGGACTGACCTAGGGTGTCTTAGGGGCACATCAATGATGGCCTTGCCTATGTTCAAGCTTAGATACCCATAGTTCGACAAGGCACTATTTTTGGATTTTTGATGTTTTGACCTTCTTAGGGATTTTGACATATTTTGGATGTTTTGAATTTTTTGTACGATGTTGACGAGTGTATAGATATTTGACGATCATATCAACAATCTCTTTGGGATTTTGTTCAAAGAAAAGCTAGGATTTATTGATTGGATTGATAGATTGATGATGCTAACATTGTTGAGAATACACAACAATGCAAGGATAGTGTTAAGCAACATGAGGACTGAGAAGGATATCCCAAGATAATGATGGATTGACTGGATAAGTTTGATCAAGACTTTGAAGCTAGGCTTAGAAAAAAATCTATTGGAATGATTTGATGTGATGTTGAAGTGAAAGGTATATGCAACTAAAATTGATTGTTTGGATTGATGTTTGATAAATATAAAGTTTGATAAGGAACATCTTCTCATCAAAATGTGCCATGGGCTAGTGATTTGGATTTTTGTTTACAAATTATTTGACCAATTTGATTTCATGTTAGCAAATTTTTAGATCACAACATGAGTTATCAAATATAGCTCAAGATTTATTCCCAAAGCAAGATGTAAGTATCTACCCCTAGTGTCTAGCAATGTATGAAATGATATGGATGGATGCATGGATAAATGAAGGATTGATGGATAGGTATGTGAAGGATGCCAAGGATTATCTTGTGATAGGATAACATGTTTGGATAGAGTATACCTCTATGGACAATGCCTCATGGCTCAATTAATGGTGGTTAGGATAGGACCAATGGTAGTGACCCATGTAAAGATGTTTTCCATAAGAAATTGTGAAGTACATACCAAACCTTTTCCAAGATCAAGATAATCTAGATGCAATGAAAATGGATTGGATAATGTATCTTGGATTTATTATGGATAACATGGATGGAATGTAAGATTTATTATGGATGGGATGAGACGCTTCCACCTAAAATGGTGCACATAAATGCTCAATTCTACTCATGATGCATGTTTCCCAAGTTTTTATCATGCTATTTGTCAAAAGCGCCACCAAAGTGGTTTTCACTAGAGGATGATTTTTCTCTTGATTATTTTCTTTATTTTTTGAAAGTTTATGCTCATGTTGAGCCACCTAGTGGTGCTGATGTAGACACTGTTGGTGTTGATATAGATGTTGTCATGATGTGCCAATGATATCTTGCTTGGAGGAGTTGCTTTGTTAGGATACAAGCACTTGAATGTAACCCCTAGATTCTCTTATCTACTTTGTCGATATCGGAGTTAACCTTACCTAGATGCGTACATCGTGCAATAGAGTGCCCTTAGAGTCCTTAGATAAAGAGTTGCTACCAATACATGGTCAATGCGAGAATTGGATACCATGGATGTCGAAGTGGATGGTGGAATGTGTTGAGGGATACGATAAGCAGATGGATTGGTTGACAGCTTAGAATCTTTGATTCTCCAAAATTATAATGATGAGAAATGACAGGTGGATATAGAGATTCGATTGGGACCAACTTCTTGATATACCTTGTAGGTCACTCTTGAAGCTTTCTTTTGCACCAATGAATAGTTTTGATGGATATGTTTCCCTTTTTGACTTTTCCCCATAGCTTCTTTGACTAATGGAGTTTGATAGGGATAATTTTCTTTATTTTGCTTTGGTGTCCATTTGAATTTTTCTTGTCCATTTTTCTTTGCCAATTATTTTACTTCAATAATTTTCTCGTTTCTTTGATATAGACCTCTTTGTTGTGGTTGGTCCCAATTACTGGGTGGAAAGATGTGTGGACAAGGACTCATGATATGAATGGTTGGAGTGTTGGTAGCTATTTCATCATAAGGAACCATTTTTCTCCACATGTTGGTGTTTGTGCTAGATAAATTTTCCCCTAGTATAATGTGATTATTACTAATATGCTTTGATTATTTTGCTGACAAATCATTTCCTTGTTGATTTTTGATAATGCTTGATATCCTCTTACTCACTTTCTTCAATCTATATGGAGGATGTGTCTAATTTTGATGCTTCTTTGAAATGTGTTGATGCTTTATAGTCCATATAAGAGTCTTCCTCATGATCCATTTCTGCTTACTCTTCAAAGGATGTTTTTGATTCACCATCCATGTAGAGATCTTCTTCATGATCGATTTTTGATGTCTATGGATTATTTTATGCCTTGATCATGTGTAAAGATATTAAGAGTAGGAGACTCTTGTTCCTTAGTAATGATATCAAGAGTATGCGACTCTTGTTTTGGATGAAGATCATCTACATGTCCATTAGGAGTAAGCATCTCATGGTCATATGGAAGAGTATGTGATATATGGATATGATCATTATTTGTGACATCTTGTATGGATTTAAGAATACCCATTAGATCGTGGTAGTATCTTGGAGATATGGATCCTTGATCTTAACTCAGTGTGGTGTTATCTTCAATATGCTTTGGTTCATGTTCTTGACATGGATCAATTACAAATAATGGATTGTTTTTAAAGGGTTCTTGAATGTCTTCATTAGGCATGGGAAGTGGCTTAATATTTTCTTGATCTTTGAGTTGATTTTGATCAAGCGTTCAGTTGAGGATTCCCTCAATATCTACAACCATGAGGTTAAAGGATGTCAATATAGCTTAGAAATGACCATTGCTAGACTTTTGTGAAATATGTTGATCATTCTTTGGAATAAATTCTTTAGATATGTCCTCTAACTCATTGGGTGATGTAGAGACATTTGCAACATGATCATTGGAAGATGAATCTTGAATTTTTTCCTCAAACATGGTGGTGGGGATATTGTCAATGTTTTCAATCATAGGATCAAATGATGTTAATTCTTCTTGAAATGGATTGTTGTTGGATATTATTAATGGGTCTCTATCATAATTAAAAAATGACTCTTGATGTATATTGATTTGATCGTTGGATGTGGTAGAAACATCTTCAAGGTGCTCATTGATTGATATATCTTGATCATTGTTTTCAACAATTGTGGTGGAAAGATTGTCACTGCTATCATTAGTGGTCGAATCTTGATCATTGTCTTCAACAGTTATTTTTCTTGATCAAGAAGGTCTTGGATGAGATCTTTGAGTTCAATACAATCTGACGTGTCATGACCTTTTATGCTATGGTATTCACAATAATCATTATCATCATCCCATGGGAACTTGATGCTAAGTTCACCCCCATTTAATGATTCTGGAAGTTTGATAAGTTTAGCATGGACTAACGTGTTTAATGTTGATTTAATTGGCTCCCCTATAGGAGTGTATTCATGTTTGTCATCTTATGAGATATGTGCTTTTTGAGATTTATCTAGTTGTGATTCATCTTGGAGATGTGGTGATTGATCTTGTTGTTGAGTTTGTTGATTTTGAAATCCAATGTCTTGATATTGAAGATGTTTTTGATATGGTTGCAAAAAAGCTGAATGTTTTGATGACATGGTTTAACCAATGAGGGGGTGTGTTTATTTGGGGTGGAGATGTCTCTTGGTGATATAAATCAACAAATTTTATAAGTATGGCAATTTGATTTCACATAATTCGATCTTAATTTTGATTTTGACACCCTTGGTGTAGTGGATTTGGTTGCTGGTCAAGCATATTGGGAATATACACTTGTGGTATTTGTATGGGATCATGCACACACTGATTTTGGACCATGGTCTGATTTGGGATGATTTTTTATATTTTGCATCATAGGTTGGCATTGAACATTGTTGTGGTTGGGAAACACATTGATTTTATTTAGCTAACCTTGATTTTCAATGGTGTTACCTTGATTTGGATCAATACATTGAGTTGCTAATATATTGTTTGGATTTTGAACAATATTGGTTTGATTTGCAAACATATCTATCCCATAGTTCACTAAGTGTGGATTTTATATGTTCAGGTTTGGTAAGTTTGTATTTGGTACACTCACATTTGGCATGCATTGATTTGATGGGATAATGTTGTTTTTTTGAAGACTCATGCATTGATTGTTTGGTTGATAGATTTGTAGGTTTTGACTTTGATTTAAATCCACCATAGGGAAAGGTGTTCCAAAATTTAGATTGGGCATACTCACATTTGTAGTAGCATTAAGGTTTGTAAGATATTATGATCCCATGTGTGAATTGTATAAATGTGATTTTTGATAACCAATTGGTATTGTAAGGATTTGATAGTTTGGTTGATTTAGATCACTCATGATGTATTAATTGATTTTATATTCCACTTTTTTCTTGTGTTTTGACCATGTTGCAAAAGTGAACCTCTAATGCATTTTGGACCAATTATTTGAGTGGATGATGAAATGGGTGAATGATATGGGGGATGAACTTTCTAAACTTTTGGACAACGCTTTTAGACTTAAAGATTTTGATGTTTTGATGTCTTGGAAAAAAGGTGTTAATCAACCTTTGAATCTTTAAGGTAGACTTGTGACCTTCAAGATAAAATAGTCCAAAATTTATAAATAACTTAACTAAATGCATGGAAAAGGTTTCATTTCACATACAATGTAGCTAAGTTATGGTTTGGATTGATAGATGTCTAAGTCCAAAGTGTTGGTGTGTTCAAAAGTTTACAAAGTTTGGTGAAGTGAAGGATGAAATAAGATGAAGGATGGATGAAATGTTTGACTCAACGTTTACCTAGAATGAAATTTTGTTTTTAAAAGACCAAGGTGGTGAAAAATATGCTATAACTCTAAAGTGATAAAATTCTAAAAACTCGATGATTTTGGTAAAATAGAACTCAAATGATTTTGGAAATAGTACCAATGATTTTGATAATAAAAATCAATGATTTCATAACTCAATGACTTGGTGAATAGGATTTGGACTCAATGTTTTGCAAGGGTAAGTGCAAAAAGACGGTTCCCAAAAAAGGGGTGTAAGTGGCCACTTTTTTTCTGAAATCAAGAAATACTAACCTTGGATGTGAAATTGAGGATAGTTACACTCAAAATTTTGAGTTGGAACAAAAACAAGGATCAAAGTGCTTCGAGTTTATTTTCCAAACTACTATTTTATTTTTTTAAATGGTTGAGATTAAGGGGTTCAAAAGAGGGACATACACAAATTGGTGTTGTTTTTGTCATAAAAACGTAACATAGCAACTTTTGGATGACCCTAGCACAATGAACTTTTTTTAAGTATTTTTGAAATTGTTATGGTCAAAAGTTAGCTAACAGTATGTAGTTGATGAATGATTTTTGTGATAATTTTTTAATGAATATTTGATTTTTTACTAATTTTCGAAGTGGACACTTCTTGAAAAATAGAATTTTGGTCGTGTTACCCCTACAAATTTTGGAAACTAAATAATTTTTTTATAAAAAAAAATTGTAGAATGGAGTCTAGTTTCTAAAAATGTAATTTATTTGAAATTTTGATGAATGGTTAATTTATAACAAAAAGAACACCAAACACTACTTTTTACCAAAAAAGAGACACACAAACAAAATAGATTATGGATGAAAGGCTTAACATTGTTAAAAAGTGAAAAAAATTACATCGTTGGATATCTAAGAGAGAATCTAACAGTACTAGACGTTCAATTTGTTTGATATTGAACCACGTGCAATCCTGATGGTGAGCACAAACCCTATTATGTGAAATATTGTAGAATTTACAAAAACACGTTTCTGGTTGTTGGGAATGCCCTCCAAGCTTTTGGGTTGGTATTCCAAGGCAAATACCAATCCCAAGACTTGGGGATTCACAAAGCAAGATATAAATCTAGCGCATTATAATGCGAGTACGTTATAATGTGCTTGCATTATATCTTAGTTTTGACATGGTTTTTTGAATTTGTGGGGAACATGTCTAGCAAGACATAACGTGAGCACAGTATAACACACTCGCATTATGTCTTGCTTTATGTTAAACACTGCTCTATTGAATGTATGTTTATATATTTATATGTTTGTATGTACATGTATGCTTGTATGCCATGTATGTGTGTATATATGTATGTATGTTTGTATGTATCAATGCATGTATATTGTATGTATGCCTATATGTATGTAAGATTGTATCTACACTTGTACATGTATGCTTGTATGTATGTAGGATTGTATGTACATATGTATTATGCTTGTATATATGTAAGTATGTATGTATTTCTTTAGAGGGAGGGAGAATTTTAAGAGAGAGATCTAGAGTTGTCTAGGTAGGGTGAGAGAGAGAGAGAGAGAGAGAGAGAGAGAGAGAGAGAGAGAGAGAGAGAGAGAGAGAGAGAGAGAGAGAGAGAGAGAGAGAGAGAGAGAGGGACTTAGCTAGGTAGGGTGGGAGGGAAAGAGGGAGAGAGAGAGGCGGGTGGGAGAGAGAGAATTGAGAGAGGGAGAGAGAGAGAGGGGGGCCCAGAGAGACAGAGAGACAGAGAGCTATGTAGGTAGGGTGCCAAAGGGAGAGAATTGAGAGTGTGAGGGGGGTGAGAGGGAGATACTTGAGAGATAGGTAGTGAGAGGGAGTGGGAGAGAGAATGAATGTGATTGAGAGACCTAAGAGAGGGAGAGGGCGAGGGAGGGAGTGACCTGAGAGAAGGAGGGAAAGAGGGGGTGGAGTGAGAGGGACTCATCTAGGTAGGGTGGGATGGATAGATAGAGAGAGAGAAAACTACCTAGGTAGGTTGCCAGAGGGAGAGACATGAGAGAGAGGGAGAGAGAGGGATTGGGAGAGAGTGGGAGGGAGATAGAGAGAGATAGATAGAGGGAGTGTGAGAGGGTGGTAGGGATTGATTGAACTTTAGATACGTAGAAAGAGGGTGAGGGTAGATAGAGACAATTAGAGAGGGTAGAAGAGAGGGAGGGAGGAAGAGGTGAAAAGTATAGATAGAAAGAAAGTGATAGGGGTTGAGGAATTAGGGTGGAGGACCTAAAGGGTTGATGGTTTCTAGAGTATAGGGTTTAAGGGGTTGAGGTTTTAGGGATTAGGGTCTATGGTAGAGGGTATTGGGTTGAGGGTATAGGGTAGAAAGTTAAAGGGTTTATAGTTGAGGGTAGAGGTTTTAGGGTATCAGTTTGAGGGTATATGCTTGAAATATTAGGTTGAGGGTCCAATGTAAAAAGGTAGAGGGTATAGGGGTTGAGGGTTTAGGGTTTAAGGATTGAGGGTTGAGGGATTAAGGGTTGAGGGTTGAGAATTGAGGGTTGAGGGTTTAATGTATAGGGTAGAGGGTAGAGGGTAAAGAGTTAAAGGGTTTACGATTTAAGGGTTGAGGGTTGAGGGTTGAGGGTTGAGGGTTGAGGGTTGAGGGTCGAGGGATTAGGGTTGAGGGTCCAATGTATAGGGTAGAGGGTATAAGGGTTGAAGGATTAGGGTTTAAGGGTTGAGGGTAGAGGGTTGAGGGTTTAAGGGTTGAGAGTTTAGGGATTAGGGTAGAGATTTTTCTTGGATTTAAGGGTTTAATGGTTGATGGATTAGGGTTTAGGGTAGAGGGTATTGGGTAGAGGGTAGAGGGTAGAGGGTAGAGGGTTTAAGGGTTTAGGGTTTAAGGGTTGAGGGTTGAGAGTTGAGGGTTTAGGGTTTAGGGTTTAGGGTTGAGAGTTTAAGGGTTTAAGTGTTGAGAGTTTAGGGTTGAATGATTAGGGCAGAGAGGGAGGGATGGATGGATAGATATATCTAGGGATAAGTGAGATAGAGAGAAGGAGAGAAGAGGAGGGAGGGACATAGATATATGAGGGTTGAGGAACCAATGTATAGGGTAGAGGGTTGAGAATAGAGGGTATAGGGTTGATGACTTGTAGGGTTGAGGGATTAGGGTATTGGGTTGAGGGTATAGTGTTGAGGGATTACGGTTGAGGGTTTAGGGTTTGAGGGTTGAGGATTGAGGGATTAAGGGTTGAGGGTTGATGATTGAGGGTTTAATGTATAGGGTATAGGGTAGAGGGTTTAAGCGTTGAGGGTTGAGGGTAGAGGATTGAGGGTATAGAATTGGGGGGTTAGGGTTGAGGGTCCGATGTGTAGGGGTTGAGGGATTAAGGGTCAAGAGGGTTGAGGGATTAGGATAGAGAGTTTACTAAGGGTTGAGGTTTGAGGGTTGAGGGTTTAGGGTTTAGGGTTGAGAGTTTAAGGGTTTAAGTGTTGAGGGTTTAGGGTTGAATGATTCGGGCAGAGAGGGAGGGATGGATGGATAGATAGATATATGGAGGGATAAGTGAGATAGAGAGAAGGAGAGAAGAGGAGGGAGGGACATAGATA